>CATIXQ010000037.1:6282796-6338944 GCA_949711755.1 Leptidea juvernica | reverse complement strand
AACAACAACAACAACAACAACAACAACAACAACAACAACAACAACAATAATAATAATAATAATAATAATAATAATAATAATCATTTATTTCGGATTCATTCATGAGATTACATCCATATTTGTTAGTACAATTTGCACACTTACAAAATAGTGTTAGTAATTACTTATTAAATCACATATTTAGAAAATAAATATAATAAAATAACAGGCTGGTCCTCCCGATGATGACGGTAAATTACTATACGACTGCGTGCAGCCGTATCCAACGATCCAGCATCGGGGAGTCCCACCGGACCGACAGCGCATGCAGTATGGTGTTGGGACTGTCGCGCATGCGGCGCATGGTAGAAGCGCATCGCTTGCGCATGATGGCCGCAAAGCCATCTGTGTGAGCTGCCGCGAACATAGCGGAGGCGCTGCAGTGGCGCGGTTAAGTAAATATCGATTTTGTCAAGGAATATTTTTGTTTGAGGTTCAGTGTAGTCAAGTCTCTATCCCTAATTAGGATACAACATCTTTTTATATTATGATGGAATAGGGAGCAAACAAGCTGGTTAGGGGTAATCTTATAGAAAGTGATTACCGTCGCCAAATTTGGACGCAAGTTGTCCAGGAACTTTCGCCATTTTGGCTTCTGTACATTAAATGTTACGGTTCATGCTCCTGAATGATAAATAACCCAGTAATTGCAATACTCCAGTATTTTAGCAGTGGGGGTTCCTTTGCACAGGAAGCCGGCTAGATTATGGGTACCACAACGGCGCCTATTTCTGCCGTGAAGCATTAAAATAATGTGTAAACATTACTGTGCTTCATTCTAAAGGGCGCCGTAGCTAGTGAAATTACTGGGAAAATGAGACTTAATATCTTATGTCTCAAGGTACGAGCGCAATTGTAGTGCCGCTCAAAATTTTTGTATTTTTCAATAATCCTGAGTGGTACTGCATTGTAATGGGTAGGGCGTATCAATTACCATCAGCTGAACGTCCTGCTCGCCTCGTCCCTTATTGTTATAAAAAAACTCCTAAGGTTATGTATGCATATACTATCAGCGATGTATCATTGATGTTAGGGTCGGTGGTAATTACCTACAACTGGGCCCAATCCGGTAACCTTAAAAAACATATAACAAAGGGATTCCTAAAAATAAGTTAACTTCAATGGTTTCCAACTTTTATTGAATTCAAATGATTATATTAGATATGTATTTACAATAGCTCCATATATTTAGCTGTAATATAGTGATTCTATATTAAATAAACAATGCGATACATAAATTATCTCATAAATAGCATTTATAAGGTACTTGAAGCGAGTCTGTGAAGATTTAAAGCAAGCGAGAGATAATGCACAGGAAATAATCTCTTAAATATAAATAATATAGTTTATATAAAGATATAAAAATCTGTGAGCTTCGATTTGTCGGCAGTGACAATATTCTAACGAGAACTTAACATTTCTACGATATAAAATACGTTTCTTTGGTATACTATAGTTTAAAATTGTTAAAACTGTCATTTACTACTACAATTATAAGCTTACTTAATTCGTGTAAAAAAGCATCCGACAAACTGAACCCTCCAGTTGCCTTATTTCCTATTTGATATCAACGCAATACAAAAACATTAAATTCATATAAAATGTATATAATTGGTGTTATAATGAGCAAAGTTTGACAACGTTTGGGGTAAGATTGTCCTGTATTATTGCATTTTGGCACACGGCTTATATATTTAATTCTATAATCTACTAATTTCAACATTCATAGATACTTTATAAATTGTTAAGACATTTCAACATTACATATACTGTGCTACATATTATTTCTAAGCATAAAAAGCGGGTACACGTTCAATGAAAAACAAAAACTGTTCAAATAAATTTACTTTCATATCACATTACACTAAATCTCAAAACTAAATCAGACTTTGATAATACATACTAACAAAAACTTTATTTAACATAAAGATTACAAACTCTGTTTTAATTAAAAATCTACAATTTAAGGTAAACTTTTTCCAATCAATTTAATTAAATCACACAGCTAAAGGCAAAGGCATTAAGCCATACAGCCAAATATGGCTGTTAGGCGTTGGTTCTTTGCCTTTCCATGAATGATTAATATTAAATGCGGTTTATTTATTTAATTCAAACAGAGCTTAATCAAAGACAACAACAGTTTTAAAATGCCAAACATTGAGCACAAGCAATTGAATAACACGAAAACAATTTTTTGTCTAAGACATCCACAGCAACGTATCAAGACAAGTTGAACGCAAACAAAGAACGGGGATGGCTCACAGCGTACGAACTATAACATCTGTTGATATGTTTAATGTACTATACGTTGAACGAACTTGTGTCATAAGATGTGTTTATTTAACTAGTTGTAAGTGTTCCACCGTATATCATAGACAAATACTATCTGTGTACACAATTGTACAGACCAGAAATAATGCCAATTCAAAAATTACCCTTACTTCATTTTTTATATGTTCACTCACGCTACTTTTTATAAGTTTATTTTATGTTTTTTTGTATTTATACGGTGAAACACAAAAAACAACTTTTAGAACCCTTTAATATAAGTTTAACCTACATAATATAATTCACACGACACTTATTGGTAACGAATAATATGACAATATTATATTCATTCGAGATATCCGCTAAACATTTTTTTTAATACGTAAAACAGCTGCATAGTCACAGTCAGTAACTTAACGAACAAAAATATACATTAAAACTATTATAAATATAACAGCCCTATAATTCTACTATTCAATAGTAGAACCATTATTATTATTAACTTATATAGTACAGAATTGAATAAGAAATTGTTCATGGGTAAAAAAACTCCAACATGTTAGAATTCATTAACCATGCCTTGTAATACATCATTATAAAGCATTTGTAAATTGTAAAATAGGCAACTGAGATAAAATAATTTGTAGACATCAAATATAGTCGTGTACTTAGTGGTACATAAAAGGTCGAAATAATTTATAATTATATTATTATCAGTTTTTCAATACTTATTAAAAAAAGTACTAATGCTGTATAACTATTATTGATAATGTTCTTAAACGCAGAACTGTCTTTGTTCAAACTGAACTGCGACTTTAAACAACCTTTGTTTATTAAAAATCAAGATCAAACTGTTAAAGCTATATAACGGTTAATTCACCACATGATAAATTATGTCTAATATTAAAAAAAAACTACAAAACAAATTGATGTAATCATCGAAAATACCCACAATATAAAAACGATTTAGCCTCGTATTACAATAAAGCAACTGCCTATATCGGCTATAATATTTCTACTATAAGCTAGTTTTTTTTTTATAATTTCCGTAATATCGCTCACTATTCGAGTTACTTATTTTTAAATTACATCAAATTTTTGAGACGATTTCACCATTTTCATTATAAGGTTTATCAATACTTACATTATGGTGTACACAATATTAAGGCTAAGTTTAATGGACGTTCTCACAGTGAAGGTAAATATTTTGAGGAAAACTACAAACCCCAATAACAATAGTTTCAAAGGATGTCAAGTTGGTCACACACAGGCCTAGCATGGGCGAATTACAAAGCTCAAAAGAACTTGAACCGAGATCCAAAAAACAAGTCAATAAAATAAACATGAGGCTTGCAGGCGGGTGAGAAGTACTCAACACAAAATGTGAAACAAACGCAACATTCAATTAAAATATTAGTTTTTAAATTAACATATTGCCTTGCGTTTGAATTATTCATAAGTAACACTGTATACACCATACTGTAGTAAAGTGAAAAATATCAACTAAGCCTTGTACATTGCTTATTATCTGTACTAAACTTCGATTCCGTTGACAATCGGAAGACAAATGAACTCAAACATATTTTTACTCGGCCAAAACTCATTTGCTATTTTAACACTAGTAAGTATACATTATTGGTCAAAGTAATGTTTAGGAATGAGTTTAGGTAAACAACGTTTGCTAGGTAATGACTCTTCTAAACTTCTGAGTCGAAGTGAAATGAAAAAAATACTATTTTTATTATTGCTCAAATTACAACCTCACAACTCCTCCGTAGACGCTATTGGTGCTTTAAGTAGTGGCGTCCTGGGGCTTTTTGAACCTTCTGAATTCCTGGTACTCTGGAAGTCTTCGTTAGACAATGAAGCTGATATAGGAGCAATTTTCAACTGATGCCCGTTAAGTTTTATCTCCGTGATGGAATGCGATCTTCCGTGTATGGTTTTATCTTTGACCTCTGGGGCGGCTTTGGTAATTTTACTCCGATTCGATTGCTCCCTAAGAGCCATCTGGTATGCTACCTCGAACGCTTCACCGAGGGTTAAGATTACTTCTGTTGCTTGGTCCTGAAATTTTGCAAATCAATTAATTCTTAGGATTATTTTTTTTTTGTATATTTTTAGGCCAGTATGCTAGTAAACTCAGCTTAGACGGACAACGAATAGCCAATTTGCTTAGTATTTTCTTCGAATCCGTTTTTGAAAAACCATCCAATAATCCAGTTATTATTGGTGCAGTTGAATCAACCTTTGCCCTTATTGGGCACATGGATATAAATGTTAAAATCGGTGAAAAATATCTAACAACATTAGATACAAGCAAATTAGTCGGCGTTGATGGTTTACATTCTTTATTTCATAAACAATGTAGCAAACAAATATATATTCCTTTGACTTTGCTATTTCAAAAGTCATTGTGCTCTGGTATTTTGCCAAAACTTGGAAGCGATCCATCATTGTAATTTGTACCTACCCATAAAAGTAAAGACAAACATATCATTCGTAACTATCGGGGTATCACGAAGTTATCAGTAGTTCCGAACCTTTTTTAAAAGATTGTATATGACACCTTGTTCCCTGCCATTCGTCCTTTATTAACATTTTTTCAGCATTGGTTTATAAACAGATTAAATTATAAGAATAAACTGTATAAATATTTGATAATAAAATAACGATTGATTGTTTGTGGAAGGATGCTTCGTGGACATGGTGGTCGTGATATCTGTCATAATATTAATTATAACAAGTCGACCTGGCACGACAAACACTCGTTCACTATTTGACGCATGGAACAGCGATTGTTTGCACCTATTTAAGGAGACGACCCGGTACACGACTTCTCCCAAAGCAAGCGTAGTAAGACGTATTCGGGGTTGTCCGAATCATACGCTTACAATCATGTTCAATTGCTCGTTCTGTTTAATTTATTCTTGATATATTTCATCCCAACCGAAATCGTTCTACTTGTAATAGCATCTTCAGCATTTCAGCCGGAAGACATTCACTGCTATGCAAAGGCTTCCCCCAAAAATCTTCACGATGATCGGTCCTGCGCAACCCTTATCAAACGTATTCCGGTGATCTTGACCAGATCATCGGTCCGTCTCGTGGGGGTGTGACTTTATGTGCCCTGCCCACTGCCACTTCAGTTTCGCAATCATTTGGGTTATGTCAGTGTCAGTTCTTCTACAAATAGCAACTTACCATGGTAGCAACCCTGAACACATGGCAGTAGTGGCTCTTCGTGGTGTGGTCTTTGGTGATATAGGCGAAGTGAGTGAGATCGTCAGCATCCTGGCACGCGCAGTGAATGTTGCGTATTTCATGTTCGCACACCAACTCCTAAGCATAAAAAAATTAATTATAATTATTTCATAGAAACTTTATGTTTGTATAGGATATACATGGACATGAATATTTTGTATTCATTGAAGAATTGGTATAACAAAATTAGATTTAGTAAAAGTTTTTGAAGTGAAAACTTCTTTTGCCGCGTTGGGTACATTTTGATAGGAGATAATCTAATGGGTTCGCGTCACCAACATGCTCATGACTGGCGTACGCGGTATTTATTTTTAAACATTATGGAATTTCAAATTTAAATAGTAAATGTTCTAAGTTTTACTTCTACAACTCTACAACTGCGTTTTTTTTAATAATTTGGAGACGGACGTGCTAAGTTACTAGCACACTTTGCGTTTATGTATTACAAGCTATTACTTTCACTAGTAGTTAATGTACAGCTCGTGCGCGATAAGATAAGTGACGATAATCTCGTGACAGCAGAGATGAATAAATTTTTAAATTGCTTCGACCTAGCTGGTTGACTCAAAATAAAAGTAGATAGTGTAATATTAAAAAGTCTGCAACAAATTCTAAAGAGAAACTCGCTGTAATACGACTGTTTATAACCAGTAGCCATTTTTGGGAACTGCACAATGTTACCCTTACTACCTTTGTTTAAGGGTTTTTCATTATGAAAATATGGGACGAGACGAGCAGGACATTCAGCTGATTGTAATTGATATGCCCTGCCCATTACAATGTAGTGCCGTTCAGTATTCTTGAAAACCCAAAAATTCTGAACGGCACTACAATTGCGCTCGTCGCCTTGAGACATAAGATGTTAAGTCTCATTTCCCAGTAATTTCACTAGCTACGGCGCCCTTTTGACCGAAACACAGTAATGTTCACACATTACTGCTTCACGGCAGAAATAGGCGCCGTTGTGTACCCATAATCTAGCCGGTATCCTGTGCAAAGGACTCCCACTGGTATTTACGTAACTGCAATCAATAATATATTCATTGCTAGGTGTCACCAATAACACACTAGTATGGAGATCGTTCGGTGTGACCCTCGTAACAATATAAAACCAGACTCATTTTTTTATATTTATTATTCAAGACTTCTTTTATGCACGCTTGACTTTGGGAGTAAGCTGGTGAAGGTGTGACGAGAGCGTTACGAAAAGCGTGATCAAGCTAGGCGAATGGAAGTTGAGAGGGAGATAATATATGTTAGGGAAGATAGAAAAAACGAGTTACGTTTCCAATGTATAATAATATCAATATAACATAATGTCATTATTTGAAAAATATATAAATAATAATAATAAATATAATTAAATTATAATATTTATTAATGTTAACGTAAATCCTTTCAGTAATAAGTGTCGTAAACATCACAGAAGTTTTACCTATATTACACACACACACACATTTTTTAATTTAGTAAACGTCTTTATATACTTATAGGTAGTTAGAAATGTAAGTGAAAATCCTTACGTACTACTGAATCACCGTTTACGATAAGTAACCCTTACGGTATCGACTATTATTGTTTGTTCTGAAGCTCAAAAGACATCCAGATTAAACTTTTGCTTTAAAACCGTTATTTTAAGCAACCAACAGTAGCGGCTATCCGTATCAATATAAGAAACAAAAACAAAAAAATCGTCAAATTGTAGAATGAAGTGTAAACGATTCATAATTAAAAATCAAGCAGGCGATGTGGGGGGTCCTATTTAGTAGCCCCCGATCTTATAGGGATGTTTACCCTTTGTTCGGTTGGCTGATTCACAAAGATATCTTAAGGGAAAATATTTTTTGCAGTATATAATGATGGAGGGTCAATCCCTCGGCGAAAATGACCACCAATTTTAAGTACTGTTTACAAGCAGGAGTAATTAGTACTCAAACTCTATCATTTTGCATTGAATTAGTTTGTATATCTACAATAAGTTTGTAGATTGAAACCACTATTCAACTGACATCGAAAACTGTGGTTTTTTGCGTTTATAACCGCATATCTCCATTTTTTATGGATTTTAATTTTTTTCTTTTGTCGGCGTATTTATTACTATCTCCAATTGGTTCCATTTCAAAAGTCAGATTTGAGGAAAAAATTAGTAATTAAGGGGAGTCCTCGCACATACTGCCTTTTTTGTTTTGCAACAACAAATTAAGCATTTGTATATGAAGTAACATTTAGTGAAGTAGAGCTGGTGATTAAAACAATAACCAACTTTTCACAGGTATGTATTTCACGTGACAAGATAGTTAAGTGAATGTACCATGGAACTAAGCTGGTGATAAAGCTGGTACACGGGCAACGGCACTCTTTAATAGAACTAAGTATCCAGGCTGTGTTTTTCACATCATTAAAATAAGGTATAATACATAATGAATTAAGAAAAACTCCAGAATAATTCACAACTTTTGTACAGTTTTTATAAGCAATATAATAATATAAAATGACAAACAACAGGTTTAACTGATTGTAAGTAGGTATTAAACCATTACAAAACAGTGCTGATTAAAATTCTTGCTTGAAACCAACATTCTGACCGGCATGCGGCACCGCAATTGTGGACATCACTTTCAGACATAAGATGTTAAGTATACAAATTTAATTTGTACCAAAGTTTATGGACGACCCAGGACTGCTTAGATTTGAAAGACCGACATAAAATCAATTCAATTTCCTAATACGCAATTATTGGGGTTGAGCAGATTATCAACTGTAAAGTAGATCCTATAGATGGTCGTTTTCGGGGTCTGCCTCGACGTCTTTGCCCGTCCTGATGCACCCAATGCGTGAAGACCTGTGCTCATCGGTCTGGGTGTATCAGACATACATGCCTAGCCCAGTTTTTCTCCCACATCAGCAATGCCAGAGAGCGCAATTCCCTATGTGTAACGCCATCGGTTAGCTTGACTCTCAGAATACTGCGCTTCATAGCTCTCTGACACCTCGATTTGCCCTACCCCAAGAAAAAACAACATAAATATTTATACTGGTAGAATTGCAATCGTACTCACTCTGGTAATAGTATTCAGGAACTTAACACCGCGGTAGCTGATAGACAGGATAATGTCCGGGGAATCCCGGGGCTCTTTGGTGCTCTTCTTCAACTTCTGTATCGATTTCTTTGTGGACTCTGTGCCGCGAAGTTCTTTCACAACCGTAGATCCTAAATACTGTTAAAATACGACGATTAGTAGATTTCTTGTTTAGTGTAGAGCTTAATAAAAGAAAGACTCGGTAATATAATAAATGGTTGTTTTATTCTCCTTTTATACTCCTGATTATAAGTTTTCCAATGTTAACTTCCACTCACCCTCTCTTGCATCACCATAGAATCGTAGGTTCCAGCCTTTTAGGTAGGTATACCCAATATTTTGAAGGTACCCACGTCATATCGCCCTGCCAACATAATGCAAGAAAGTTCACAGTTTGGTAGTTAAATTGGAAGAAAGTTCCTTGAAAATGTACTATTGTGATATATACGCGCCACAAATGCTGCAGATCATATTTAAATTTAAGACACACAAAATTACGTGTCTTACAGAAAAACGTGATAATTATTAGTCTGCTCAAAAGAACTAAACATTTTTATCTATTGCGCCATCTTGTTTTGTAAAGTACACACAATTATGTGAGCAATTATTTTCATATTAAATATGCTACTTACATTAGCTACATACGTAACGGCGCCGGTGACCAAAACAAAGGGTTGATGTTTCCACTGTGTCTTCAAAGCACCTGGTACACCAACCAGCAGTTCGGAAGGCGCTCTGATCTCCAGGTCGGACGGTCTAGGTGGCTGAGGCGCCGGCCGATTCTTTTTGCTACGCTTTAAGGTTTCTCCTCCAGGCGGCGCTAGAGACGGTACCACGGGAGGAGGTACGGGCTTCAGGTTCTCTGATGGTAACTTCTCTTTGATTTCTTCTTTCAGCTGTTGTATGTTACTCTTCTAAAAATTTTTTTATTGGTTATTTATACGTTTTCCTTACAAACTTTACAGATTGTAATATATATCTACTTCCATTATACCATAGTTCTATTTTTTTATGGAAAAGGTGGGCAAAAGAGCTTAAGGGTCACTTGGTGTTAAGTTATCACCACCGCTCATGTTCTCCTGCAATACCAAAGGAATCACAGGAGCGTTTCCATCTTTTAGAAAGGTGTACGCGCTTTTTTTTAAAGGTAACCATGTCGTATCGTGCCGGAAATACCGCATAAGGAAGCTCATTCCGTAGCTTTGCTGTACGTAGCAGAAAGTTCCTTTGAATTCGCACTGTGGAGGACCACACATCCAGATGGTGGGGCTGATATCCTTATTTGTAATACGAAGGTGGAATTCGGCGTCAGGAGTCAAGTAAAACAGCTCTCCGGAACACTCTCCGTGTGATAAATGCGGTAGAAGACACACAATCAAGCGACGTCGCCTACGACGCCGTCGACTACGCAACGCCATTTCTCAACTCATAATTCGAGCAGCTCTGCTCTTAATTAATTCTGCCATTAATCTTAATAAACATCTTTATGTAATGAAAAATATTTAAATGTTGTGAACGAAAATAAGACCTAAAAAGCATTGCTCTAAATAGCATTGATACCTTTCAAACATTTGAAACTTGCTGGAATGACAATCTTTACAACCAAAATACAAAAGAACAAAAAGAACGCTAATTAAATCGAAATAGAATCGAACAAAGGGACAAATTGGAAAACATGGCACTCAAAAAACAGTTCGCACTTCAGAAGTGTAAAACAAAAGTAATGATGCAACGCAAAAATGAAAACGTACACAGGACTGAGAAGGCGTGAAATTTTAATTAAGTCTCTAAAGTCTGAGGTACAAAAGAGATATTATTGAGAGTATGAAGCGACTAATTTAACGAGTGTCATTTGAAGGTAATAAAAAATGGCAGGGTGAATGTGAATAGATGTTTCGTATGAGAGGGAGATAAGCCCTTGAATAGCTCGGTGGAACACGTGTAGAATACGTGAGGATTGACTGAGATATCATGAGGTTTAATAGTTTAATCAAGCTCTCTTATAGCAATGGAGTATTCTAAAAGAAAATACAAAGAAAATTAACGCTGGTTTTAAATTAGAACTAACCATTACGCATAGCCTGTGAAAACATCAGCATAACCAATCATTATAAAACATAATTATAATTATATTGAACCTTAGATCATTTATACGTCTAGATATACTTGTGACAGCTGTGAACACGTAGAAAAATAGCGGCGAACCGTAAGCCTCTATTTTCAGCAACGCACGCACACTAAAACAAAGTGACTAACAAATCGCGTGTATAAGACGTAGCTGCATCATGCATACTAAAGTAATAAACCTGGCTTATTATCATGTGTCGCCTTACAGCAAGAGGCTCTATCGAGACGCACAAATTATTAAAATATAAGTAGAACCTACAACATCAGGTTTAGTCAGGCCAAATTGGACGTGTAAAGGCTTTCATTACGATATAAACAGACCATTTATGACTTGAACGATGAATGATAACAAACTGTAAAATTAGGAATACTTAAAATTAGAATAAGTAATTGCACACATAATTTGTTATACCCATGTATTTTCTGTCAAATTAAAATGGTCATTTAATAATTACTAAAAGAATAAATCATAATATTATATAAACATGTGTTTGACTTCTGAGAGAGTAATGATGATCTCAGACATTTAACAGATTTAAGTATTTAAAATAAATGTTTTACTCCAAAAATATTATGCAGAGTAACGACACAGATTATACACCTGTCTGCTCAAGTATATAATAATAACATTAATAACTCAATTTCCATAAAGTAACTTATCTGGTAGTAACTTATATGGGTAGCTTATTATAAGTGGTATATAAGTATATTAATATACCAGTGGGAGGCTCCTTTGTACAGGATGCCGGCTAGTCTATGGGTACGACAACGGAGCCTATTTCTGCCGTAAAGCAGTCATGTGTAAACATTACTGTGTTTCGATCTGAAGTGCGCCGTAGCTAGTGAAATTACTTGGCAAATGAGACTTAAGATATGTCTCAAGGTGACGAGCGCAATAGTAGTGCCGCTCAGAATTTTTTTTTAAGTATTCTGAGCGGCACTCCATTGTAATGGGCAAGGCGTATCAATTACCATCAGCTGAACGTCCTGCTCGTCTGGTCCCGTATTTTCATAAAAAAAAATAGTATTCCATTGGCTGTTAGTTTATGTAATAGCTGTTTTTACTTATTTACTGTTACTCGTGTAATCAACGAGTAATTTTTGCATTTGTCATTTCAGTTTCATGTATCTGTGGTATTGATTTTGTCAATCAAAAGGGTCTAAAAATAAAGATTATTAATTGCTTTGACGACCATTGTGAATTAATTTAAATCTATGTTTTGGATCAATATATAATACAGTAAATTTGCCATTAGAAATCATACTATTTAGCAAGAACAAAGTAAATAATATGAAAAGCTTATGTTAATCAAAACAAATGTATACATTCCATGTAAATATAACGCCGATAGTTAGGGCTAGGGTAAAAGGGAAATAGACTGGCCCGTGAAACGAACTGAATGGCAATGTTGAATAGACCACGAATTGAACACTAATTAACCATAGAGAGCCAACGGCGTGTAAAATTAAAAAAAAGAACTCCACACTAAAGATTATTTCAATATGGCTGGTTTTCGAAATATATAATTAAAAACCAAGTAATCACGGTTGTACTTTTAAAAAGCAATACGTCATCGGTCCAACAATTTAAAAGGGTATTGTTGAAGAAGCAATTATAATAATTGTTGTAGTATTAAAATAATTATATGGTACTTTTCATATTGAAATATCATATTATTTATTACTCCTGTATGTGTACGAAATTTATAAGCAAACTTCGAATACAGAAATAGTCTTTTTTATTTGCTTTACAGTAGTGATATTTTTACACAATGCCTTAAACGTGAAGCGAGTAGTTATATTCTACTAGGGCCTCAAATCAAAGTTTTTACATTTTGACATGTATATAACAGTTACATTGCACATATTAATTATAAGCAAAGTATAAAAATGCGTATTTTTATGGTAGTTTTTTTAGTAACAAATCTACCTACGCTACTACGCTACTGCTTACAGGCCAATCTGACCAATATAATAATAAACATGACATAACCTCATTGAGTACTGAATTTGAACATTTTAGATTCCTTTTTTGAAATAAATTCTTGCAGTCCCTCTTACATTTTTCTGATAATCTACATCGTTCTGTATCAAACCCAAAACCCTACACAATACCATTATAATAATACCTTAAGTATTTATTTCATCCAAATTAAGTACAGTACAGTAGTAACTAAGATTTAAGAAAACTTATTTAGAAAATTGGATCTCTCTTGGGTGAAAGCCTCATCCAATTCATTTCATTTAGTTCTACTATTCCTTCAAAAAAAAATCAAATTTTACAGCCTATTTCTACTACGTCAACACAGTCTCAAAATATTTCTGCTTAAATTAAAAATGCTAGCGTGTAATAAACATCACCTAGCCCATACTATAATATGTCAACATATCTACTAACGAGCCGTTACCCTTAAGTGCCTGTCAATTTTATTAACTTTTCCCATGGCTGAAGACGATATCATCGCACCTGGGAGGGAGTTGCTTAGATACACCCCCCACACGTGTAATTATCAGCAAGATGAGCAATTTATTGGGGATTAGCCATTTTAATCCCCACGCGTTTGTGGTAATGGGATTTTAATAAAGTTCCAAGTGGGCAATAGAAAGGGGAAACTTTAAAAAGTGTCGCGAAATAGGGTGGGTACAGCGATATTTCTGGACTGCTATAATATTGTAGCCCTTTAAGGAATTTCTTAATGCCTTCTATACTTTCTTTAAATATGAGACTATACAATGTTGTCGTTTCGGTCCAAGCATTAAGTAATTTAGAATATTTTTTTTTAAAAACGTTTGTGTGGAAAAGGTTATCTTTTTTATATTAATGACTTTCATAATGATACCACAGATTGGAAATAGAGCGACCGCCGTCAGGCTATTAAATAATAAATTTTACTGTACGTACATTACATTGTAACGATATTTTTATCGAAAAAGATGAATTCCGCTGAATTTCTTGTCGGTTCTCTCAGGTGTTGTGCGGCAGTGTAAATCGTGTGTATGTGTGCGTGCGTCGATTCGGGCATTCTAGTAATAACTAGTACAAACGAAAGTACTGATCTAGTACTGTACTGTGATATCACAGGCTGTCAGGTTGTCTATAAGCTAAGTAAATTCTACATTTATGGTTTGAAATAATAACCCGATTATTGTAATTAGACTAATTAGTATTCAGCTGGCATAAGTACCGTCTAGTCGAAGACCACCGCGAGTAGAATAAATAATGTTACTAAAGTAATACTGGGAATAAATACGTTATGGCCGTTAAGGAAAACACTTTATATTTCTGAGAAATTTGCGGTCGAATTTTGTGAAAGATATTAACTCTCAATGACGTAGTATGTCTATAGCGTTATCGTTTCCAACGGTTTCCTTTCGATAAGGCACTATCTTACGTAATGATAAAAATATGATAGTGAACCTCCGATTTGAGAGTAGGTATTGTGTATTCTTGTGATGATATTTGCTGGAGTTTAAGAGTCAATTTATAGAAGACTGTTTTAGGTGTCTTTAAAATACTATGTTACTTAAGAAAAGTTATTAGTTCTTGGCCATTCTTTCGATTGGCATCATAAGAGTAGGGGTGTTTTTTTTTTTACATTTAAGTCGGTCCGATTCCCAGACGAGGCCAGTAATTTTTAGAAAATCTTTGAATGCAGAATTACTAACTTTTAAAAATAACATAAAGTCTTCTTTCAGTAAAATAGCCTATCTTCGATATTTAAGGTACTTTCCCTTCATGTCCCAAAACTTTGGAACATCCTGTATACTGAGACTGTGTTACCATGAACTTATGAAGTAAATAAGCTGATAAAAATTATAAGAACTATAATTTGGCCTCGTTTATAGAACTATCGACAAAACTGAATCGTGACCCACCTTAATGTCATTTCCTACAGTCATAATAAACAAGTAGGTCGAAGTTGAACATACATTTCCTAAGTAACTGTTGTTATTTCATTACACACTCACAGTCAACCAATTGTCGTACAATATTTTTCCTGCAAATATTAGCCAAATTCAAAAATTAGCTCAATTTAAGGCCGGCAACGCTCTTGTGATTCCTCTGGTGTTGCAAGAGAATGTGGGAGGCGGTGATCACTTAACACCAGGTGACCTGTACGCTTGTTTGTCCTCCTATTCCATAAAAAAAATGATAAACCAGTGCCGACACCTTTGAAAATGATAAAAAGTGAAAAAAAATATAGTAGGATAAATCCCATTGGAAATGGAAGAGAATATAACAAAAATGAAAGGAAAAATAAATCACAGGCGATCTGAGGTCGGTAAGTGGATAAGTTATATATGTTGCATCCTACTATTATTTTTTTGGTTTAAAAAATCGGCTCCGGTCTATGACTATGATTTTAATATGAAGTGAGTTATGAGTCAATGTTGTCGATGGTACAACGTAAGTAAACTGCTTTTGAATAAGTATTTAATTAGCAGATACCGGCATGCTTACGATTTTATTATTAGTAAAGATATAAAATGATATTACAAAATGTAAGACTTACTAGTGTATTGAGATCAGTATTAATATCTTCTATATTACTAATAGGTCCATTTTGTTCGCCAGAGACCGAGCAGAGAATCCGTTTTCGATGTCCAGGTTTGATTATCTCCAGAACAGCCGTTAACTCCACCTCCCATATTCTTCTAACTCTATCCATATCTACATATAAATGTTTCCTAAACGTATCACTATATTGTTCTAAATTAATTACTCTCAACCACTCATCTACTGATAGATGCTGGTTTTTACTAACATTGTTATTATGGTTATTGCTTATTTCTGCTATTTTCAATGGTAACTGCTTAGATGAATCTAGAATCTTCTGTCTATCGTTTTCTTCTATCCCCATTTCTCTGAGATCATTTTCGTCAAGGATTCCATTCTGTGAACAAATTGTCATTTTAACCTTTCTTATGACCGCCTTTATTGAGACCTGTTTCAACAAGATGAGTCTTACAGATAATACTAGTGTCGTAATAATTAATCATAATAATTTAACATTTGATGATAAAGTGAATAATCAAATGATAGAAAATTTGCATAGTTTTTTGAGACTACTAAAGTAATACAAGAGATACCTTCAGCTACTTAGTTACAAATAGGTATTAAGTAAATAAGTTTTTTTTCTACATTATGGAAACAATGACATAGCATCATAAATTATGAAAAAGACGCTCACAACAAAGTCAATGTCGTCATAGCCGCTTTCAACGAAGAGCTGTTCGTAGTCCTGTAAGCCTAGTCCAGACAGCCATAGGCCCAGGTTAGAGGCCATGGATGGAGTGAGGCTAGACTCGGAGCAGCTCAAACCAAGGCGCGAGGTGAACTCCTGCTCCAGCTCCGAAACGAAGACAGATTCTCGGACTAGTTTGCTACCAAAGGACGCCATTATCTCTGATATTTTCGCCCATTCCTCCTGTTAAAAAGAAAATATATGTTTTAATATTATATATATTTATAATATACACCCGATTTAATTCATATTCTCATTTCTACTTAAAAATTTTATGCCATTTATATTTCCAGTTAAAACAAAACCATAATATGCGAAAACTTTTTTTTTCTTTTTTATGATAATAAGGGACGAGCCGAGCAGGACGTTCAGCTGATTGTAATTGGTACGCCCTGCCCATTACAATGCAGTGCCGCTCAGGGTTCTTGAAAAACTTAAAAAATTCTGAGCGGCACCACAATTGCGCTCGTCACCTTGAGACTAAGATGTTAAGTCTCATTTGCCCAGTAATTTCACTAGCTACGGCGCCCTTCAGACCGAAACACAGTAATGCTTACACATTACTGCTTCACGGCAGAAATAGGCGCCGTTGTGGTACCCATAATCTAGCCGGCATCCGGTGCAAAGGAGCCTCCCACTGGTAAAAGTAAGTTAACTACAATGCAGTGCCGTTGAGGATTCCTAAAAAACCCAAAATTTGGAACAGCACTACGACAGCGCTCGTCACCTTGAGATATTTCAATTTTAAACTTCTGTACGGCGCGGTTAAAAAGGTACCTCTGTGGTACATTTTCCACCGCTACAAGTACAGTAAAACCGATATTTCACATTACGTCAACGAACTACTAACAAACTAATTCACTCCTCACATTATCCCTCTTAATATAATTTATTCCTCATACACCATTGTTTCTTATGTTATTCATTATCATTTTCATTCATCAATTTTTATTGACGTTATTGACATTAACGATTTCAATTCTACAAGATATGCCTAGTTTTGGGGTAGATAATGAAACTGCGTATATACTAATTAAACTCATTAGTTTATAGAAGAGAAATATGCATTTGATATGTAAGCATTTTACTGGTGACTTTCACCACAATGAAATATCAACGATTTGGACATTTATTTGAATATTTGAACATCATTAAATTTTTTTGTTACATAATTTAAATTTTACTAAGAAACAATAATAAAATACTTAACACTAGTTATCTATGCATGATAATTCAAAGACTCATTTGAATAAAGGCGTCAAACTAGTAATTACTTATAATTTGCCAAAATATAGTTAACTTTTAAAAAATCAATTAATTTTTTATAGTCACTAAAACTAGGCAATATAAAACCAGTTGAAATAAAGATTCTTCGAATTGAATAAAGTTATTGATTGAAAATTGTAATTCCATAGTCATTACCTTTTTTGCAATAATGAATATCATTGATTGCGAACACAATGCCCTTCTACAACATTAACCAATGCAAAATTTATAGCTATATATTTGCCGAAAAAATTCGGGTCTCAGATTATTTTATGAGAAAATTGAAGGGACGAGCAAGACGTTTAATTAATTAGTGATACGCTCTGTACCTACCTGTACGTTTCACTAGTTAGTGATACCTCTGTACCTGATAGTGGGAGGCTCCTTTGCACAGGAAGCTGGTTAGATTATGGGTACCACAACGGCGCCTATTTCTGCCGTGAAGCAGTAATGTGTAAACATTATTATGTTTCGGTCTGAAGGGCGCCGTAGCTAATGAAATTACTGGGCAAATGAGACTTAACATCTTATGTCTCAAGGTGACGAGTGCAATTGTAGTGCAGCTCAGAATTTTTGGGTTTTTCAAGAATCCTGAGCGGCACTACATTTTAATGGGTTGGGCGTATCAATAACCATCAGCTGAACGTCCTACTCGTCTCGCCCCTTATTTTTATAAAAAAAAAATGAAGTCCAAAAAAATGCAAACTCACGGGTGCATTCACACAGACAGTCAGCTGATCTCGACACCTGCTTTAAATAAACAGTTCAGAACACCTGCCTACCTGCATGTCGCGCTTATTATAAATTTTTCTTCATCCATATACATTTATGCCTCAGAGTATTTAACTTTAACAAGTCGGAAATGTTATTGACGTCGTTCCCTTTGTAAAATTATCTGAATACTTCCTCTCGAAACAGCGTATACCTCGATAAAATGGAGAGAAACGCGAAATTGGCTTCGAGGAAATAGAATCGTACGTTTTGCCCAATCACTGCTGTCTGTGAATGGTTAGTTGAACCTTTGACGTTACGTACCTTCTGCGAGTACTTAATTTTTGATTTTGATTTCTTTAATTAACGGTAGTTTCACCACATTTTAATCAAATACTTTTTGAAACGCGTGTAGTGTCAACTTTAGTTTTAAGTTTGACAGAAAGTAAATATCATTCTTGTAAATAAAAAGTTTCCACCATTTCCTATAGATGGTTAGGCATACAGCAAATATCAGCTCTGGTATTTTTATACTCCTTCCCAATTTAATCTTAACGGACTTATTTTTTTTCATATGTACATAGTTGTTTAGTTGTGAACCCAGTTCTACTCGTATGTGAGAATAGCGAAGTATGCTAATTATATTTAAATGCTAATTTTCATGCGGTGGGTATCCATACTCATGTGCTCCTTTGTTGTGGTGTGGTTTATGTGGCATCTCCTATTGGTTAAGTACTCCAAGCTTCGCACATGTTTGCAATATCTGATGGTATCTCCTCTCATATTTATGAAACCAGATGTCTCAACCACATTGAACATCACAATCTTCATGGTTTAATTTAACAATAAAACTGTTTATCACTACATATTATAAAACAATGTCCTCCGCCGAGTCTGTGTGTCTGTCTGTTTGCGTGGTTCTCGAGATACTCTCTCTTAGTACATAATTTGATAAGCTTTTGTATACATTAACGATATCTGTTGGAGGTGTCGGAAAAAATAAGCCACCTGGGAGCTTTCAACAAAAACCCTTTGAGATATAGCAAAATAATGTATGGTACACTAGATCTACAGAAAAGCCCGCGATGGCATATGACTTTTAAGAATAACATACTGTATCCATTTTTATACCTACTTTAAAAAATTGACAATAATAAAGCGGTATTGTAAAAGCTGTTTACACAAATAGGAAAATAATAATAACAATTGTTACCATTTAACATATTATAAAATCATATAGAAATACGTTTTTATTTCATTTTTAACTCAAAATTTTTGACTAGACACAATATAATATACATAGAACATTTTCTGTCGGGTCAGCTTAAAATATTTAATATATTAGTTTGTTATACTGTTCCCCACCGCACTCCGCGGAACCCTTTACCACTTTCCACTCACTCAAACCGCAGGACCAATCACCATTCCCTAATATACGAATAAATATTATTCAGTTTCGAAATTGTATATAATAGCGATACTAAGTGTTCCCTTGACTCAAAAAAAATTAGCGAACATGGCTGTTAAATTAACAGATAACAGAATATCATGTAAATTTTGTGTATAAAATTCATGTCATGGCTGAATCGTAAACTATCCTTGAATTATCGCTTATACTTAATCTGTCAACCATAACAACAATGAGATGTAGAGACCAACAATTACACAAACAACTTTGGTCATTTCCCTATTTAGGTTGTGGACCACATTTTAATTTTTCAACCTTTGCCCATATATGAAATATTTTTTTTATGGAAAAGGAGGACAAACGAGCGTACGGGTCACCTGGTGATAAGTGATCACCGCCACCCACATTCTCTTGCAACACCAGAGGTATCATAGGAACGTTGCCGGCCATTAAGGAAGGTGTACGCGCTTTTTTTGAAAGTACCCATGTCGTATCGCCCCGGAAACACCGCACAAGGAACCTCATTATAGGAGACTTTGAATGGATTTGATGTACGCAATAGCATACAGCTTTAAAATTATTAATTGTCAGCCAAGATTTTATAATACAAAGTTACCGATACAATACACAATTGAATATTAACAAAACAGGACGGATAAAGCCTTTGACACAATATAGTTTATTAAATAGTATAATTCGCTATTGAAGATAAAAAGATAGATAAAGATATATTCGCGACAAAATATTTATAGTAGAATATATCCGCAGAATTTATAATAATACCAATAAATTATAAATAACCCCAAAGGTGCCACAGCCTTCAAACTCACATCCAACCTATTACCTATAATATTTACTAGAGAGAGCATCTTTCTGTTAGGCAATGCATGACAACAGGCCAGGTTTCTAAGTTAAGTGTGCGTGAGTTGCTGAAAATAGAGGTTAACAGTTTACCGCTGTTTTTTGACGTGTTCACAGCTGTAACAGTCTATCTAGACGTATTAATTTTCTAAGATTATTTCTCAATGGTTTTGTCGAAACAACACATCATCTACAATTCTTAATGGAAAGTTATGCAAACATCATTTGAAATCTTATGTTTGCCACTCATGAAGAAAAATACACAAATGCGTTATAATATTTCAAATTAATTAATAATTACAGTTCTCCTATTTCTAGTTTGTTACAATTCATTATATACATACTTTGTTATAGTCATTCATAGCGCCCTTGCAACTGCATGGGAATACCTGTGATAGTTGCAAGGGACTAATGTTTGACTATCTTTGTAGCAAGCCTCAAAAAATATGCTCAAATCGAAAATCAAAATCAATGACATAATATTAAGATCCATTTGCCGCGTTTTTTCACTTTTAAATAACACAAACCCCAAATTCAAAACTCAAATTCAAATAGTTAATTTCTCAAAACAGGATATTGCATCACTTTTTGAAGTCACAAGAAAATATACAACAAATAATAGAATAATACATACCTACTGCTTATAAATTAAAATACGCGAACCTTAAAATTATTTACAATGCATTAATCCCATGCACATTTATCTGTTATATAATCTTTAATTGTATAATAAGCTTTTTTAAAAGTTTCTGTTTAACAAATATTTTAAACTTTTTTAATTGTAGATTGCAAATTTCTTCAGGGATTTTATTATAAAACGGACACATTGTCACCTGAATGATTTGTCTAAATACACATTAGCACAATTGCGCATTTTTCTTGTTATTATACGTTATCAACTTTTAATAGATAATAGGCAGGAAAATTTAATTTTGCTATTAAAAATATTTAATGCTCAGTCACGCCTGTACTACATTTCATAAGGGATAACCTTCTAAAGAACAATGTATTTAAAGTATTAACCTTAACGATCGCCCAGGTGTTCTTAACGTCGAACAGTGGCCACTAATTTGACCACTTCCTGGGTTTGTCTTACATGATGTTATGTTATGGTTGCTTGATCGCAAATAACACAGTGCTAAAGACTTTACATGTCAAATTAACTACATCAAAGAAACCGGATATTTTTGTGAACGCTTGAACGGATGTACACAAACAGTTTGCAAAGTAACTGTCAGTAACTGAAACATTTTCAACGGTTACACTTGACAGTTCAACTACAGAACGTAGACTGATAAAAAAAAATGATCCCAAATTCGTTCTCTGCACCCTCGATAACCTCGTATACGATATCCATATATTATTGTTGAAATAAACGCAATAATGCTTTCATACCCCTTCCATAGTAGCGTTAAACGTTAAACGCAATCTTGTTGGAAGTCGCATTAGAAGTTTCACTTCAAAAACAAAACGAAACAGAAGTCCAATTGAATCAAGTCTACGTGTACGTTACACGTATAATTGTTTGCGCGGGTTAAAACTATTGCATCTTTCCTGATACATTATATTTATTATAACTTATATTAAGTTCAAACAAAAATTAATTGTGTAAGCATTAAAAGCTTCGTGAATCCACTAATCTAGAATTGTTATGCGTATATTATCTTAAATAACTCTCTTTTTATTATTTTTTTTGGTTTTTGAAGTAAAATTTCTTTAAACACGCTTGTCTTGGGGAGTAAGCAAGTAAATGCGTGACGAGATCGTTACGAAAATTGTGATTTGTTAACATATTTTTTTAAATAAAATTAAATAAATATATTTTTTAACATTTTATTGGAACATTTGTGTTGGAATATATTTTATAAAAATATTTATAAAGCACTTGGCATGTCCATCAAGTAGGTTACTTGCAAAGAGACTGGCTTGAGTGTTTGAGCTACTATGCGGTTGCCGCATTTAACAAGTACACAGATCACGCAGAAACCTATCAATAATCTCAACGGTTTTATTTAATCGCAATTCAGAAACCTTTTGTTTGTTAGCTGTGGACTATCAAGTGGTTGGATTTCTGTGACCCAATTGACTTCCTATTAGTTGCCTCACTGTATAAAGTCAAGTATCAGTCTTGTTTTTTTTTTATGCCACAGAAGTAAGTCACTTTGTACGCTTGAAATTCGATTTTAATAATACTAAGTGCGGCAATCAGGAGGCAATATACACAAAATGTTTTAAAGTGTACTCCATAAAAATTTACTGCTAGCTCAGGGTATGAAAACTGCCGCTTGTTTTAACTATTAATCTATCTATCTATACATATAAAAATGAATTGCTGTTCGTTAGTCTCGCGAAAACTCGAGAACCGCAGGACCGATTTGGATCATTTTTGGTCTGTAATTACTTGTGGAAGTCCAGAGAAGGTTTAAAAGTGAATAAATATGAAAATGTTCGGAATTAAATAAAAACAACAATTTAGTTTTTCCTTTGATGTGTTCCCCGTGCGTCGTTCAGACATCAAATGGAAGAATAGTGTAAAATGAATTATATCGTTCTAACTTTCTCAGGAGGTATAAAATTAACTTAATTTTAGCTAACTATAGTTGGTAGATTAACAACGGTTGTTAACAGAAATTAAATTTCTGAACGCAAACAATTTCAAATTGAAACCTTTTAAATAGCCAGTATTTTAGGAATTTTCTGTTTTGTAAGTAAGCAACATCATGTGTAATTAATCGAAAATAATAATAAAATTTCATTCATACCGACCTTTTTTTATTTGTTTTAATAAAAAAAGAATTCCTTTTGTTTTTTTTTAAGTTTATTTTATACAAAAGCTTAGGTCTTTTATTTATCCATTGAGGCAGTACGATGTCTGACGGGTCAGCTAGTTATAATTAAATATGTCTTACCTGTTCATCGAAGGGGCTGAGTATTGACAAGGATTTGTCACCGCTATGAGTCGAGCTGGTCGTGTTGCTTCTCCGTCTAACCTCGTCTTCAACCCCGTTGATGTTTCTGTCCATCTAGAACATACAAATACAATAAGAATATCATCTCCACTATCTGGATTTCTGGCGTTCCTCCACAGTGCGGTTTTCAAGGAACATTCTTCCACGTACAATAAAGCTGTTAAAATTCCTTATTTATCAGTTCTAAGCTAATAAAGTTTTATCCCTCAACACGTAGATAGGGTTGTAGAAATAAGTTTTCTGAGTCATACATTTATAAGGCTTAATTGTTAATTGCTATAATATAAGTAATTTTGTATATATTTAATGAACAAATATATAAATTTGAAATATTTTTTAACAAAGCTGTGGAATGAGCTCCCTTGTGCAGTGTTTCAACAATACGACCAATGTCGTTCATAAAAGCGCGTACCCTTTTTAAAAGGCCGGCAATGCTCCAGCAATTCCTCTGGTGTTATTTCCTCCTCTTCCATAAAAAAATAAACTTCTATATATAAGAGGCAACACAATGGCAGGCAAAACACAAGAATATTTTAATAAAATATAGGTTATGGTTATTCAAACGGCTTTAATACAGTTCAGTTACAGTGATCTATTGTGATAGCCACTGTTTATTATAGCTCGCTGCTAACATTGACTCTTTTCATGAGTCTTATTATATATCACTAGCTCACCCGGCAAACGTTGTTTTGCCATATAAAGTATAATTCACGCGATAGTTTTATAAGTAATAAAATATTGCCTATATTATAGCCTACACATCATTTTGTTCTATTGTCAATAGTTTTTGCAGCGCACGCAAAAATAGGTTTTTGATTTTACACCTTGTGTTACAAAATAGCAATTTTACTACGGATCCCTAATTTTGAAAAAAAAACATAGCCTATAGCCTTCCTCCATAAATGGACTACCCAACACTGAAAGAATCATTCAAATCGGACCAGTAGTACCAGAGATTAGCGCGTTCAAACAAACAACCAAACAAACAAACACTGCAGCTTTATAATATTAGTATAGATTTAAGTTCTCAATATACATTATATTGTGCTTAATAATGACATTTATTTGAAGCGGTTTCACTCAAACCTACTGAACGTATCGGTATAGAACTATGACCGTTCAATGCGGACTCTTGAGCCTATTTATCAAACATTTCTTCCTTATACTAGATACATATAAAATAGATATGGCAGAACTAGTTTATTTCAAAAAGGCATCATGCTATATGTTAAAATAATAAGTGTCCAGATTAATAATAATAATAAGGACGCAGTATAATATAGATTTAAATTAATATTATTACTACAAAAAGGAATTAATGAACTTTATCAGATGAAGTGCTAACTGCTAGCACTCATAAATAATTATTTTAATATTTTTTGTAATAATATAGATAAGAATAATTTCTATAATTATTGGCTGATAATGTTATTGTAATCTGACATATTTGAATATCTGTCATGACTAAACAAAAATAATATGTCAAATTATTGCCATGTAAGTACACTTGTGGCATATCCCATATTTCTGCTTTGTTAACCTAATTATATCCTAACTCATCTCTTAACTATATTAGTTCACTGACAGACTGACAGACAGACGGAGTGACAACGGCTTCTTAGTAGTTCGGTTCCTGTTTGTAACCCTTGGGCAATTGAAATTAAAGTTCAAGGTATTATTGCCACTTAACCATAAATTTTTATCATTGTGTTTAAGAAATGCTTACCTGTCCATTGCTTCCTAAGTTGTTGTTATCGACGCTAGCTGGCTCTGTGGGCGAGGAATCGTACACTGACTTCAGCTTTCGTAACGTCTTCGGTCGTTCTGCTGGCA
Source organism: Leptidea juvernica (assembly GCA_949711755.1). Classification (NCBI taxonomy): domain Eukaryota; kingdom Metazoa; phylum Arthropoda; class Insecta; order Lepidoptera; family Pieridae; genus Leptidea; species Leptidea juvernica. Next base: position 6,313,872 of record CATIXQ010000037.1, on the reverse strand, counting down.
TCGGCCTGAGACCGATTCCGTCGAGGGTTGTGGTCGAGCCTTTGAAGAGGCCTGGTGACAATAATACAATCGTTGTTGAAAAGACAAAAAAACAAACAAGAATACAGCGAAAGAATAACAATGAATATTCGTATTTTAAATTCCCCCTGGGATATAAAAAGAATAGGAAAGTCCCAGTCCCAAGGGTGTCGTAAGAGGCAACTAAGGGCATTTATCAATGGGAGGCTACTTTCTAGTGTGCCGACTAGATAATGGTTACCACAACGGCGCAATTATTGTGTTTCGGTCTGAAGGGCGCCGTAGCTAATGAAATTACTGGGCAAATGAGTCTTAACATCTTATGTCTCAAGGTGACAGGCGCAATTGTAGTGTCGCTCAGAATTGTTTGGGTTTTTCAGGAATCCTGAGCGGCACTGCATTGTATTTCATCAGCTGAATGTCCTGCTCATCTCGCCCTTATTCTCATAAAAAATAGATACTTAGGTTGGATTATGAATAAAATTTCCCAAAAAAATCTTGTTTTTTTTTTTTATTTTCCTAGAATCCTAGTGCCTGAGGAGCGGTACATTGTAGTGGACAGGGCGTATCAAAAACCATGAAGTGAGCATTTTGCAAAACTCACTTTTTCTCGTGTTAACATTATGATTGTCGCAGTTTCCAGCAAATTCCTAAATGTGCTTATGCACATACAAAACATTATCAAAAATATATTGAGATGCAACTGTCAAATATAATGTATTTCAAGTTAAACCGGACATTTAATTATTTAAACAGTGTTTATCGTATAATATTCAATTAAGCAGTTTGTGTTTATATACATTCAGTTAATTGTTATCATATTAACTCCACATTCATACCACAGACAATGAATGATACATCCAGTTCTCAGTCACACCTTAACTGTCCATACAATTTACAGTTATTGTTCGAAAAGGGCCCTTTTTAATATCTCTTTGTACTTTTGAATGAATCTGGACCGTTTTTATGAACACCAGATTGATTTATTTAACATTAACAGCCATTTTGTTTCGCATAAGGTTTGTTTTTCTATTCAATTAAAAACAATATTTAGAATGGGATTTTCAATAATGTTAAGTTAAAGTCTACAACATGTTCGAAAAGATATGAGAAGAACGGGGGCAAGAATCTTTCGGGTTTCTTTTTATTTTAAATAAAATTTCGCTACAAATAAATATGGTCAAATAGCCTAAGGGTGGTCGCTCCATTCTCAAGGTGTCGTATACTTAAGAAAGTAATTCTTGTTATAGTAACCTTTACCACATAAATAGATTATTTTTATTCTTTTGAACATTGCATCACATATTGCAACACAACGTACATAACGAAATATGTACATTTTGAAATCATGTTCCAAAAACATACACATCTTAATATTCGGTTTTAATCTAACTGTAACATCTACTTTTTCAGGTTTTCGTATTTTAAGTTTATGATAAGGTTTTTTGTTGGCTATACCGTTCAAGAACCGTTTTTTCCGACTATTATAATCACCGAGTCACTTGACAGAGCAAAATTTTAATTTTTCACCAGCGGTCTACCATTTCGTAGGTACGCTCGCCTTGTTTATACTCCTGCGGAATTACTAGTGAGTAAGAGCTAATAAAACGATCATTTAACGACCTTATAATATATATGATATCGTAACAGCGTTTTTTTTTGGTTATAATTAATATGTGCACTTATCCTAACCTACGAAGTAGCGGTAGATTCAATAAGAAAAAAAATTTTTTTGACATTCATAAGTGTCATCTCCGTGACCTACATTATTAAAGTTATTTTGATTTGATTTGATATAAGGCATGCAAACATATGAAATTGGAGTTCAAGTTAGTCTAGTTTTTAAATTCATGTAACTCAATTAACAATAAAACAGATACACACCTAAAACATTTATATACAACCAAATTCAATTAACGTCGATCATACAATTATAATAATATCATAGGCACATTCATTTTAGATACAAATCGGTAGTGTAATTACGAATCTCGCGACAGACTTGCGACAAGCTTGCAATAGGCGTAAATCTCGCGGTGATTGCTGTCAAAAGTCACTGCCATTGCTTTCAAAAGTCACTGTCATTACTGTCAAAAGTCACCAACTGATTATTTTGTTTTCATTTATTGCTGTCCTATCGCGAGTGACGCTAGTATCTATGCATAGCTACTGCTGTCGCGTTGCCCGCCATTTTGCATTAATAACAGCTAAATTTAATACCGGTTCCAAGTCTATGTTCCTTGGTAGAAGAGTTAGACAGACATAAATAAGTGAACCTACATTAGTCTTTGGCTTTAAAGAAATCTTGAAACAACGCTTATTATGTTATCTCAACAAATTTTGCTATGCTATATAAAAACTAAGGTTGTGTTTAGTTGGGTTCAATGATAACAAAGTGTGACAAATTCAACACAGCAGGTAATGTAATAGACGAAGGCTTAACTCAAGGCTTGCGGTTAGAAATCTCGATAATGCGTTAAAATTTCGAAATAGGTGATTTTCAATAATTGTGAAATATTATTAATATCAAATATATGCTAAGAACTTAAATCATTTATACGTCTAGATAATCTGCGACAGCTGTGAAAACGCCTTGAATTTCGGTGTTTGTTTTCGAGTCATGGATGTTTATATTTTGTATTTATGTATGTTTAAGAAAGTATTAAAAATATCGTTGTCATGTGCCCATAGTACAGGCTATGCCTAGTTGGGGAAAGGTAATTTGTGAAAGAGTGTATCAGTATTATTATTATAGTATCAGGCTGTTAAGTCATCTATACGCTAGTATTTTGTAAGTCTATGTATGTAACAATTTCTCACATTGATTGTTCTCAAATCATTGTATCAAGTGGCTTTTGTTAATCTCGTTTTAACGGAAGCTGCTGCAATTTGAATCAATTTGAACTTAACACAATAACCCAGGGTCGGAATGCACTGTGAAGAGAGATGTGCGCGACTACAGAATATAAAACGTACTGTACTTTATATATATATATTTCTATTTCAGTAAAGGACAAGACGAGCAGGACGTTCAGCAGATGATATTTGATACGCCCTGCCCATTACAATGCAGTACCACTCAGGATTCTTGAAAAACCCAAAAATTGTGATCGGCATTACAATTGTGCTCTTCAGCGCCCTTCAGACCGAAACACAATTATGTTTACACGTTACTGCTTCACGGCAGAAAAAGGTGCTGTTGGTGTACCCATTATCTAGCCGGCATCCTACATTAATGTGTAAATAAATTGTGTTCAAGTTGATGTATTTGTAACATCAATAACTCAAGAGACTTATAAATTATTATTTTTTCACGAAATGCTCATAGTTAGTATTTTAGTAATATGGTTCTTTTAATTAAAATAATACTATTTTGGTACATTTGTAGGTGTACAATATACAATATGTATACCCTATAGTACTTGTATTGGTATTTATACTTGTAATGTGATTTTCAATTCCTATTTATTTTCCAACCACCGCCCACCGGATAATCACAGGAGCGTTACCAGCCTTTTACAAAGGTGTTCGCAGAAGTAACAGTTGCATAGTAAAACTTAATAACTAAGATACATCTTAATAAATATAAATCCAGTGTCCTGATGTTTGTGTCCAGTGAACTAATTAACAGATTTTAATTGGGATTACTTCATGGATTCCAACTTGAAAGGTAGGATAGTTTTTATTTAAATTTGGGACCCCTAATAATTTTAATTTCCAATATAACTAGTCAGTATATATGAATTAATCCACACCATTGTCATCAATGTGTTGGCTGGGGTTAGTAACTCGATATTATACAATTTCTAAACAGTAGCTTCTTCCAATGTGGATAAAATCATATTAGACCAAGGGAAGACACAGAAATGAGAGAAAAGAATAAAGTTTATAATAAATAAATTATTCTTTTCAAATAGTAGAAGTATACTGACATGATAGAAGAGGAATCCATAATCGGTCATCTCTTTTTACTCGTACTACCAACAAAAGCAGATTCGATGACAGGATCATCAAATCAAATTTATATAGCTACCCATAGCTACCTGCTATAACAAGTGACTCTATTATCGTGTGCCACACTAACATGATATACAATTACGCTGTAGAACATAGAGAAAGCGGTTGCTTGACAATAGAAAACAATACGTATGGTAATACGGTAGGGCCGAATGGCGGTGGTCGTGAACAATGGGCCATTGTGGACCAACAGACTGAACATCCTACCAGTTACTCCTGTGGAGTGACACAATATAATCACGTAGCTAATGCCACGCATTGTTTTATTTTAAACACAAATTATAGTAAAAATATGGTCAGGAGCGACTCGGTTAGAGCAGTCAACACAGAGGAGGCTTTAAGCCGGTAGGGAGTGTTTACAACCGAGCCCGACATATGGGCCCAAAAAACACCCAAGTGCAGCGAATCAGACTAAGCCAAAAAGTTCCGTACATTATCTATAAAAACATTATCTGTCAAAATTTCGTTTGTTGTATAGGAGCCCTATTATTAATACTTTATACTGTTTAACAATCATGGTACTTGAGATACAACCTGGTGATAGACAGACGGACATACGCATGATCAGTCTTACCTACGTACTCTTTGGGTATGGCACCCTAAAAATCTAATTATTGAAATTATTGGCGATAGTTATTATGAAAATAAAACTGATAATATTAATAACATTAATAATATGTATTTATTTATGAATACATTTAAATTTATGTATGATTAAATAATTTAGAATTTAATGTAAACAGAAGATTAAAGACGTGACTAATCGAAGACATAACTCATCGGCTTATATCGCATATTATAAACATGTATCCCAAGTACTCTACATAAATTGTTACAAGGTGCTTTGGGTGGTACGTTAAGCCTACCTGCTAAAGATCTTTACCAGGTAGGATTCTTTGTAGAGGTTTTCCAAACCACAGTGAAGTTCAAGAACACCTCTAACGGTTACAGCAAGATATAAAGTAATAAGAAAAGTAAGAATCTATACTATGATTTTGTTTGCACCTTATGGTTAAGCCATTTTATGTACATTTTGAAGTAATCTTGCACTCATAAAACCAAAAAACTATGAAAGCAAAATAGAGAGACGAACTAATGATGATGTTAATCTTATTAGAAATAAAATTGATCTAGGGTTAAAAGCCAAGGAGAAAACAGTCGAAAAAGATTTTGTAGAAAAAGTGCTGCTTAAAAAAAATTGAGTGTTAACTCTATTTTGAGCAATGCACGCACACTAACACAAAGTGTCATAAAAACCGCGAGTGAAAGACGTAGCTTGTCACGCACACTGAAGTAATAAACCTGGCCTGTTTTCATCGGTTGTCTAGCAGCGAAGGCTTTATTTAGACGTTTAAATTATCTACGACTTTAACATTAAAACGAAGAATTTGCTGATTATCAATTCTGTAAGTAATGTATTGTAATAAATGCATAATAGTTGCAACATATGCACTATGCATAATATATGAACTTCATGAAAGAGTAATGAATTATTATAACAAGATTAATAACTGTGGATACAGATATATAAGTTGTCGTGAACATTTTAATGAACAAATTTAACTTTTACGCTGGGCAGGCGCTGACTCTCAAGAGGCATGACATATTCGGAATTAGTTAATGAAAGTGCAACTCTAGTCAATTCATCATACTCAATATGCCCCGCGGGTTCTAATTTGTTTTTATTTGTCATATTATGTCCTACGTATAAAAAAATGGTTGTTAAGTGTTTTCAGATAACTCGTGCTTTTTTTCCAATTTACCACACAAAACCAATATTTAATAATACCTGGACGGCCTAAATGTTAGCTTCAATACATTCCCCACGAATCTTATTCACAGTAACTACCTTTTTAGGTATAATTGGTTGTAGAACAAACACAAAGTTAAAATCCTTCCAAAAAATATTCAATAAATAGGTTTTACTTGTTATTATTTTATTAATTATGTACCTGATAAAAGATTTATTTCTATATGTTGTTATTTGAGTATATAATAATAAAAAATCTCTCCAGTTATGAATATTTATAGAGGAGAATCAATTTTGAAGACCAAATAACCGGCACATCCAAATGATCGAAATTGTAATTAGAGCCACAGTTACGTGAATTATCGAGTTCTGTTGCCACATTTCCAACTAGTTTCGACAGACTCATATTTTATGAATCATTATATTTTCTTTATTTCGACAGAAGAAAAACAATTAATTCACATAAAACTTTTAAAGGAAAATTTATTACGATTGAAAACTTACAATTTCCCATGAGTACAATCATGAACTTCAATTGAATCTTCGAATGAAATCATTTCTATAAAAGCCACAATATTGTCAACAAAACTTAGACAATCATATTCCACTTATAACAACACACGCTTACTTATAAGTTATTATTAAATATAAGTTTAAAACTGTTAAATGTCGCGTTAAGTGAACATTTCGTTTGCACGTTCGCAAAGCAACTGGCGATGTGAATTGTAAGAAGTAAAACATTGATAACACGTCCGCAATTACGTCATTGATCGACCACTTTATTAAACTGCATCAATTTATTCGAGACAATTGGTGAACTTTTATTTAAATGAGGCAACGGTTGGAGGCATAGCAGTGTTTATGTTTTATACCTAAGATAATTTATACGACTTGATAGAGCCTCTTGCTGTAAAGTAACGCATGATACCAAGCCAGATTTATAACTTAAGTGTGCTGAAAATAGAGGTTAATAATTCGCCGCTATTTATAAGTCTCCGAAATATCTTTCCTATTGCTGAGACATTTGGACCGATGTTGTTAATGAAAATATGTTTCTAACGTTATTTATTGGCACATGAAATGCATCACAAACTATTTCTTACGAATCTAATTTTATTTGGTTGATATATATTTCAACAGAAAACATTATATGAGCCAGTTTCAAAGATACTTAAGCATATAATATATGACAGAGTCGACAGCACCAATCCAAAATTTTACAGTTTACAGCAGCGCAAAAAAAGCGAGATTTGCCATTCTATAGTTGAAGTACGCATTGTTGTTTTATATTATCGCTTGGTATTTAACTCACTAAATGGAGAATTTGCCAACCACCCCATTTAAATCAATTCATCAAACAATAAGACAGCGTTCGAAATATTCTAGAGGCTATAAAAAAGACTTCAATTTGTAAAAAATAATATTGCAATTTATTTGATTAAACTGAAGTTATTTTAGTTGTGACTTGATGCTTTTTTCACTATTCATCATTGCACAGACCATATAAGGGATAAAGCTAAAGATATTTCTGGATACCTGTTATATCCCGAAATTTTAAAACGTTTCTCAGGAAACATAACCTAACTAAATTACACGCGGACAGAGTCACGGGTAGAATCAAATATATGTATCTATTTGTGTATACTTTGCTTTAAAGGATAGACACGGGACAGAAGTACAACACGATATCAGCGGTTTAAGATAAGCAGAAGCCCGCAACGAATTCCTTAGGGTCATTGTGTTGCTTACGCGCAGTAACTTCCAGGAATGTACTTGGAAATAAGACAGCCACATACGTTAACAATCTGTATATGAGTATATATATTCAGTGGTCACTCTCAAATTAACATCTTGTTCAATCATTTTAAACTCGTACATTTTAATAAAAATATATTAAGTAGGGATAGCATATGATACACCTTTATGGTCTGTATTATTTAGGCCACGTTCAGATGACAAGCGCTCAACGATCGTTGAACGTGCGTTGAATTTTTGTATAGTGTTCACATAGTACGCGTTTGTCAGGCGTTAAATGCATGCCGCCCTGTTTCAGTTTGAGTTCTACGTTTGTCGAACATGGACGTAGAAACAATTTCTTCTTTTCTTCATTGCCATGTCCTTTACAGAATATAAGGACGAGTTCTTTCCAAGCCACGGGCAAGAGGCTCACAGGGCGGAGAGTGGAACAATAGTTGCCAAGACAAGCCACATTATGAAATCAAGTACCGTCTCCTGTTTTCCTGAACCGTTTCGAATTAGGGATCTTCAAGGAAGAGAATACTACCAACTTTAAGGCCTGCAACGCTACTTTTGATCCCTGGTGTTGCGGAATGCGGATGTCCATAGGCGTCTGTCTCACCACTTCCAGTCACTTGAGCCTTTTGCACGTTTGCCCCTCTTATATATAAAAAAAACATATATTTGTATCTAGTACCTACTATGGTGTGAAACCCTGTATACACACAGGGTCATACATTGTCATGTTGTCAATAAAACAAGCACATATATTTTATTATAATTAAAAAAATAACCAAAAAGATCTTCACCGTAACATTAGGTAATCATGAAAACAGCTTAAATCGAAATACGCATTCCGTTCGATAATTAGAGTTATTATTGAGTACATGAGAAATTATTTTCGTGTTAGCAACCGGAATAACTTCAAAAATATATATTCATTCACACTTAAAACAGCCTCTACAGTAATAATAATAAAGCTAATATTAGCTTGAACATTCATCTGCAAGTTTTAAGCTAACCTCTTATTAAAAGTATACATTTAATACCGTGAGAGTTAGAATTATGGTTATCATTAATCAAATGTTAGTAAGGTTTCTGATGCAACTTGGCTTTGAGATACGCGGCCCTTAAATTGCCTTTTAAATTTATAATCATGTTAACTAATTTGTATTCAAATAGGAAAGTAGGTCTCACACGATCAGTAAAGTGATGATAGAAATCTTGAGATTTTTTTGTGATACAAATGATTTAAGTTTTCTTTAGTGTTAATTCCGCCAATATTTGTTTTTAAACAATTCGACACCTGTTTCGCCTCTACACGAGGCATCCTCAGGACATGTTGTCTCGCCAAAACTTAAATCATTTGTATAATTATGGATTTCCGCAAAGTAACGCCTACTTCAATAAATTTTTGTGACTAAATTTTGTAGAATCACTATTTATCACGGGAAGTGTTCCAAAGAGCTGTTTCACTTGATTCCTGCGGCAAAATTCCACCTTTGCATGTAACTCTACAAATTAGGATATAATCACCACTATCTGGATGTGTGGCAGTTCTCCACATTGCGGTTTTCAAGGAGCTTTCTTCCACGTGCTACAAAGATATGGAATGAGCTTCCTTGTACGGTGTTTCCCGGACGATAGGACATACGTGGGTATGGGTATGGGTGTGATACGAGGAAAAGGACAAAGTCCATCTCTCGGCTATCAGGTTAACCGATGCATTTGTAAAATCCTAAGTATTTACTGGCAAATCAAACGATCATCATCAAAAACACAAACGAGGCTATCTAAAACAAACCTGGTGTAACTGACGAAGCGAGAGACATCGAAAAAGACCTAGAGAGAAATCGAGAGTTACTCAGCACCACACGGAGATATACTATGAATGCCCCCTCTCAGCTAAGGGTTACAGGAACTTAAGTCAGATAAGTCAAGCTAAGCTGGACCACGCTCCACCATTGCTACTATTTCTAATATTTTAACTTTGAAAAAAAAAGAACTTACACCTTTACTGGTAACTGGTAAAAAAAATAGCAGTTGTGGCCGACTTCTTGTGCTAAGTTTTTGCTCTTAATAGTGATTTTCATTATTATAACACTAGAAATAAGGGATTGCTTGTAACTAATTCTAGTAGGCTTCATAAGATACATAATAGCTTTAAGGGTAAATGTATACACTTCTACAATAAAGTCAGCCACTGTTCAGGCATTATCTATAAATAAATTTAAATGTTTTATAAAAAAAATGGCTCTGTCGTAAATCCTATTACTCCACTGCTGAATATCTAAATGATCGGACAGCCTAGGACTAGATTGTGATTATTTTATAGCGACTGTACAATATTGTATATTTTTATTGAAAAGAGCGCAAAAAAAGAATACTGGGAGAATTTCTTGCGCCGCTTCTTCTCTCTCAGAGCGCCATTTGTTTTCGAAGCGGTAGTAGTATCTAGTAGTATAAGAAATGACATCAAAAATAATTCTAAAGGAATCAATTTTGAGAAAATAAATGCCTTTTATGCCTTTTTATGCCTTTAAGAAACTCTCACTGGTAAAACGACATGACAACCAGAAATGACCTACTTTGATATATTTTTCAGTGTCATGATCAGTCAGATCATATCCGATCAGTATTTCTGATACCCTGCTACCCGGGTGCAAAACATGCATTAGTAAATTCACACAATTTTTCTGTTTTAATATTCGCAAAATTTAAATATAGTAAAGATAATTATAGAACAAAATCAAAAGACGCGGAAATATAAGACTTATTTCGAAAAATACGCGCCACATATTTGTGAACAAGATGGCCTGTCTGTCAAAACATTGATATTTAATAGGCACACGTGACCAGGCATTTATAAATTAACAAAATAATTTAAAATACGCACATGATAAAACCGATAGCTAAAGCAAACATCTATGTTACACCATATATTTTCAGTTAGTGTGAAATACTGTTAGACTTGCATCCAGAGCATAGCTATAACTATAGCGGTAGGAGCTTTAAAATATTATTCAAATATTAGTACAACCTCGCGTTACCGTGTGACAGGAGCGCGCAGTGCCAATAATGCCACGAATCATATTGTCCCGCAGGTATCGAGGGTTTGACAATAATATATTATGCCAGGTTATCTTGTGGGACCGTTTTGCGTTCAGATATACGCTGTTTTGCGTTCAGATATACGGTAGCGGTAAATGTGACGCAATAAAAACTGTGGTGCTACAATTCACACGCCACAAAAGTATGTCTAACGCCCGACTAATAATGCAAGCCACTGCAATTATTAGAAGAATCTTAAAACATTATTTTTCCTTTATTTTAATAACTTCACTTACATATAGAATTATATATACTAAAGTACCAATTGTTATTTTTGCAAAATGGACGATGCGGAATTCTGGTTCGATTATCACAAAGGATTTTCCGCTAAGCTAATCGTTCTTTAGCGCGGTAACTAATTAAAAACTGAGCAAATTGGATTGAGATACTTTTTAACGGATTATCGGAGAGCTAACATGATGAGTTACGATAAATGCCCTTATGATCAGTCACCACCACCGCCAATACATGATCGAGTTAACTGGAGGTTAAAGTTATTCCTGATGAAATCCGATGCGATAGCTGTTTTTTACTGGACAGCATACTTGTGCCGTGGCCAAGGTCGGCGTATTCGATTCTCTATTCCAATTTAAAGATAACATCGTTCCTTGAAGATCTACACACATTGGATTAATCTTGTTATTTATATTGCCTTAGACATTCTTACTCCAATTGCATCAAAGAAGATTAATGTATTTATTATAGCTTAATAAACAAATTCCGATTACGAAATTCAAATTACGAAACATCGTTCATAAAAGTTCTGCAATTCGTCATTTGAAGTCATGTTTTATTAGAACTATTTTATAATGAGGCATATTTAATCGTACAAGTAGGTTCGAGATAGACGATTTTATTTTATATATAAACTAGTTAGCTAGACGTAATAAGCAGTAAAAATACTATGATTGTATCAGCTAGTGTGACATTATAATATTTAAGGCTAAATTATATAAAGTACTTTTTGGATTCAGTATTGTTTGTAGATCACACAGAGTTACGCATTTAAAAAAAATTAAAGTACAGTTGCTACTTAGTTTCTTAGGTTTGTTTTTATTATATTATGTGTAAGCTTCGTATGCTATATCTATACATTGCCGCATTTACTCCAGTTGTTTAAAATATTCTTGGTCAATAAGCAGCAATGTAAAACATTTATTCGGTCCAGGTAAAAGCATTGCTTTCGTCAAAAAAAAAACCAATCGTGAAAAAAAAAGATTCGTAAAAAAAAAAGAAAACACGAGTCGTCTTTGTGTTTACGGGCTCTTACGTATATTAAATTTAGAACCCGATTCGGACAGTGACAGTTGACACACGAATAAGGAGCAAAGTGTGCGTACTTTGTCTTTAAGCACATTTTTGCCGTTCCGCTATCAGACTGCGATTGATATGTTCTTATATGTGTATAAAACGTAATCGGTAAAACATATAAAATTCTCAACAATATTCTGTATCTGTAGTTTATTTTATACAAAACCACGTGTAACTCTAGATTATTTTACACGAAAACAAAAATAATTACATCCAACCACATGTGTCGGTGTTTTTTTTAAAATAAAACTACGTTAAAACCACGCGGGAACTATTGTATTTCATTCCATCCCGATAGCTTTAATTCCGAACTTATTTAGGCAAAAATTGGCTTTGTGGTCTTGTCATACGGTTTAAATTTGTTTGAATGTTTTTGTGTTGGGTTTTCTTAATCTGCTACAAAATGTAAGGTTAAAAAACTGGGTGTAGAGTTACATTTGGGGTTGTCTTATCTTGAGTGATGGGTTCAGTGATATCGTTTTATCTTGTATTTACTTGATTACGAGTTGGAATACGTTTCATACTAATATTTAATATAATGTATTGCAAATAAGTATATAATATTTTAATCCCCGTTTTTAAGATTTCTCGAAGATTTGCTATTACGAATTGAATGAGGATGATGTCGCAGGCAGAATATATTAATAATCAAATTATCTTACTGCATATTATTTTTCATCAAGATTGTTCAAACCAGTTAGTTATGAAAGGATACTAAATACACAGACGATATATACACAGATAAAAAGACAAACATTCAAAAATCGTGTAATTGGCGTCGTGCGGTTATATATCACAGAATTGCAAGAAAAATATAGAATTTCTGATATATTTTTATATTAGTGTAGATATTGTGTTACAGTACAAATGGGGGGAGAGTCTAAGGTTGAAAACTTTTCTCTAGAAGGACAACGAAACATAGGTTTAAATAAATCATGTTATTTCTACCAGAAAACTCATGATTCAGTGGAAAGTGATCATTGCAGTCTGTGTTTTTATACAAAACCAGAGAAATCAATGGGGCAAGGCCGCCCTTTTAGAAAATATTGTATAAATTTAATTTATATAATTAATCCAAGAGATAAAGGACACCAAAATATAAAGAAATGTTAACCTTCATCAAATTACGTAACGACAACAATTCTCCACTTAAAAATATTGTTATTATCGGAACTCCTGTCTAATATGGGCCATATATCAAATGGGTGACAGATACACGACCTCAATGCTTTTCCCCATACCAAAAGGGCCTAAATAAGTTGTGCACTTCAAAAAATAGTATTGATATTTCTGTGAATAAATTGATTCGAAGTAGGTACAACAATATTTTGGGAAATATTGAAGACGAGACATAATTTATGTTCATCGTACACTTCGTCCTGTGTTAAGTGCAGTCTTGTACTGTCACAAAGAAACAAGGCATTGTACATCATAATATTTTCGTAACACGAGAATGGGTCATCCGCGTCTCATTCACAACGAGAATGATGAATACAACATACGTACGTAGGTACATCGCTGACTCATGACATTACTCACACTGTGAAATACTTAAAACAAATTAAATTTTACGTCTTTGTTTTATAAATTGTGATCATAATATAGTACTTATATAAAAACACGCACTACCATTTACGGTTTAACGAAATTAATTTGTATTTTACTTTAACAGATAAATAATGATGTTTCTGTGGCGATGAATAATAAAAATGAGATTTGTTTAAATTGATGTTATTTATTTTAATAAAAAAGATGGTAGTGCAACCTATGATTATTTTAATATAGGTATTATGACTGGCTGATCCAACAAACGTTTTTCCAACATGACAATGGATACTTAGGAGCGGAAGTAGGTGACTTTCCATAAAATCCGTTCTTCGATGACCTCTACTCGGCGAAAGAAATATTGTTACCAAATTTTAAGTATCTATGCCTTATCGTCCCAGAGATATCGTGTTAAGTCAATAAATAGGTGGAAATCTGTAAAATATACATATATTCGTTCCACATAACCTTGGTGGGTATTTGCAGGTTTTCTCACGGTATTTTCACCGTAAGAGTGTCGAAGAGTCTTCTTCTCTCCCGCCCGGATGAGATGTAGCAATCTTCTATATATATATACATAAGAAGGGACACTCTTCGGTGAAAATACCGTGAGCAAGCCTGCATATACCTACCAAGGTTATGTGGAACGTTGGCAAACTCGCATTATTGCAGCTAAATTATTTTGGCTTAACTACAAGTTCTGAAGGATCACACGTTGCGTGACCACAAAGGCCACAGAATATACATCAAGAAGAAGCCAGCTGAGTTTCGTGCACCCGTTCTTCTCAGGTCTGAAGAAGTTCTGGATCTGAATTTTCGATTGGCTTGTAGTTTTTGACGTTCAATTAGTGACAAGACAAAGACAACGAAATGGAGAGTTGAAAAAAAACATATTTCAATAAAACACTTTTGAAAGGATTTAAAACGCGTGTAATTTTAACTGTGTTTTACATTAAATTTTGGGTATAGTATATTTTTATTATAATGTTGTGGTATGACTGTGGTTGTCAGGAGTCGAGTTGTCTATGTGGTTATAGAATTGGAGGCGTAATTTCAAGAGAAACAATCTCAAATCTGACTTCGTTCATTAATTTTCTAGAATCTGATCAACGTTGTACGACTGTAGTCCAGGGATGAATCAATAAAGGCAAGGAAATATGTCTGTATCGCGGTTAGAAAGGTTGTTGAATTGTAATTTATATACTTTAAATATCTTCATTTTGATTCAGATTTCTCTCTTGCATCTGATTTAGTGCAGTTTATGTTTATGTGATTCGTTTTAGTGGTACATTATGCTTATGAAATAAAAAAAACCTGTGCGTTGATTGTCATTCTGTACATAAGATTTTATAATTATATATGTTTTGTTTTGATTAAATACAAATTCAAATTTGTTTATACAATAAATATGAGGCTGCACTTAAATTGTGGTTGCCGTAGATGGTGCACAAAGGAGGTTCGATGACTTTAGAGAAGTTTGTTTTCATTATACCGCACGTCACGATATCTACAAGGTTGTGGGACTCTGAAGGGATAGTTGAATAATTACTCGAATGAAATTCAGTTAGGGAAGAAATATTACAATTAATTCAACAAAATTACGTATCATATTTTGATATATTTATGTAGTCCTGGTCCATTGTAAAAAAAACGAATTCCTGGATAAGAAATGTGTTCTAAATTATGTTTTAAATAACAGTTTGATAAACGTACAAATATGGGAAGAGCTTATGTAGTACTAATAGTAGTTTACTTTTAGAATATTAAGTACACTAAGGATTCTGGATGGAGTGAAATTATTAATTGAATTGCGAACTTCTTTACATGCCCTGGATACATTATTTTGTGACTAAGGAAGGCTGTGTTTTTTAATCACAACTTCGGAAAAGGATGAGCTTTAATGAGAATAATTAGCAAGAAACTCATTGCCACTCGTTTAAATAGACATTTAGAGCTCCATATTTAACTTTTTTTTTATTAACTGTATGTAATGACATGCAACAAAATACTAAAAATTCAAACATAACCTACACAAGTATGATAAAAAAATACTTTAGTTAAATAAAAAACCACAATGACAATCAAGTAAAGTAGAAGCTTTTCTACTTCTAATCTACAAACAAAGTAAATAATTAAAAGTATAAAATAAACAGAGTTTCCGGTGACATGATATCCAGTCAACACAATGAGCGCCCGTTCACAATGAAATATATAAAAAATGCATATATATTTATTATTTTAATTGTATTTTTGTATTGTCTCGAAACCGGACACAGAAGCAATGGAAACGCGCTAATATGTCGTTGCACCGGGGCACCTGCTAACCTTGCACCAACGTATTCGTCTCCACTGCCTTCTAAGGTGTTCTTAGAGTGATATAACACATTAACCGGATAAGATAAATATCTCCTCGAAATACTATTACGGAAATGGTGAAAAGGTTAAAGTTTTATAAGATAAAAAAATTATTGCATACCTATAATAAAGGTCGATCATTTGTTGTAATTTTACCATAATAACTTTTTAAGATATAGCAGAGAAAAATTTACTTCTTTAATCGTTTGGTACCGAATTAAGTCAACTGTCATTTATCTGACATACTTGACATTGTCAAAAAGATTGAAACAATGATTGAATTGCAAATGAGATGCAGATGTATGCAGTGTGAGATTTTAGATTAGAAGAGTGTGGTCCAAAGTTTTTCTTTACGTTTAATAACTATTTATTTAATTTATTAAATATGAAATTCATTGAGATTTATCGACCAAAGACTACCTGTATAATACTTTGGTAGGCTCCTTTCATTTGAAAGCGGAGAGAACCTCTAACCACGATGATCAGAACATCTCTATGTGTCAACTCTATATCTTTTACCACATAATACATCACACATCCGAGGAATTAATCAGGGTAAGCAGCCGAATGTTATCACCGACCGCAACGACAAAATGAAAATTGTTTCCTAGATCACTATGATGTGTCGCCATCACGACAACGGTTCTTATGTCACCTTGCTTTTTCTTGTGGGGTACATAAGCAATTGCCATCGTACTGCGATAAGTTGAGACACTAACTTGAAAAGTCTTTCTGTTCGACGACAAATGCTCTTTCTGTTCGACGACAAATGCTAGATCTAATATTTTTATACAAAATAATTAGAAATCAGCTCGACAGTCCATCACTCGTGCACTCCATCAAGAGTTCCCCGCCGAGTACCAAGGCGTGCGCAGGTCGGAGCTGGCCTGTTCCATCAGCGTTTTGCCAAAACTAACCTTAAGCAATTTTCTCCCATACCACGTCTATCAAGAACTTATAACTCCATCTGTGGTGAAGTAGATATTTTTAAAGATTCTTTACCTGCTTTTAAACAAAAATAATACGAGATTGTTAGGCGCCAAAATATGACCAATATTCTTCTTCTTCTTTTTTTTTCCTTCTTTTCAAATTAGTATCTTGATTTTATAATTTTTGCTTTATTTTATATAATTGTTTTCTTGGTGTCACGGAAGCAAAGGCTGTGCATGTTGTGACACCTTAATTTGTTGTACATTCAACTCATTATTAGTTCATATTTGATATATTTTAAGCGTATTAGAATGTAACAACTACTGGTTGTCCTATAAATAAATAAATCACCATCACCAGCCATTCGTTTTGGTCTTCCATTAATAAAATCATCAACCTGCTGCAGTATTTCCGCTTCTTTCGCACTTCAAAGGCCTGAATCTCTTGAACCCTGGTATTGCGGATATCCATGGCTGTTTCTCACTCTTCAAAAGCCGAAGTCAAATATATTTGATTCAATTAAGCTTAAACTAAGCGTTTTTGATTGGTCACTATAAACAATTATTTTAAATTACTGAGTCTAACATATATTCGGAAAAAGTTGAGCCCGTGAGAAGAACATACAAGCCACTCTTTTCACTTTACAACGTCATAAATATCAAATATTTCATAAGAAGTAATAAACAATAGATTGTATAAACTAATATAATTTATCGTATATTGAATGCATCAACCTTTAGAGCTTGATTTCATTGTTTATGTAAGGATGCTTCTTGAACATGGTCATGATTAATACCAGCCTATAGCCGTTTCCCCTCTACTATTAAAAATAAATGCAGGGTCTAGGTATACCCAGATCGATAGTGAGTCGACATACAATCACGTTTTGCCCTTCATAACAGGTAGTTATATAAACAGTGAAATCCTTCATACAAGTTATCACAGACTCAGTAATTAGATTCGTGCTGCTAATAGGCCACGCCTGTATTCACTAACGAATCGCTTCCGTGACCTCACCTCCATTGTGTGTTATCTATTAGGCAATTCATAATTACTATAGCTACAGAGTAGGAACAGTAAGGTTGTTGTGTATTTTTTTGCATTGTTTTTGTATATTATCGATACCTATAAGTATATAATGCACAAAGACGGCATTGGAAATTTTAGTCCTGAGCAACCACAATAGGTGCAGATCAATATAATATATCGTTGGAAAGGTCTGGATGATTAAAGCTTAAAATCGTTGAGATTGGGTTTCTAGGTAGTTGGAATCAAAAGCTATTCAGGTTCAAACATTTCCCATAGAACTACATTGAAATCAAATCAAATCAAATCCAGTTAAAATGGAGACTAACAATTATGTGCCTTTGTTTGTAAACAAAGAATCATCTGTTGTAACTTCCGAACACGAATTTTCCCAGAAAAAATAAGCATATCAGTGAAATCTATATCGTAAGACTGGGCATCCTTTTTGATTTCCTTGGAGCATGTTTTTGAAGTTTTAACTACCGGCAGGAGATACGCGAGAGACGAGCCGGTCTTTACTAGTATCTTCATAACGCTCTACCCCGCTTTACTGTCATAGCCTCATATCATATAACAGAGGATCTAATTAATTACTAATTGTTTCTGCAACATAATCCGCTGTTTTCCACGCAATGCTGTCCTTCAATTATTGCTAGGTCACATTAAAAAAAATATCTTAAGATCTTGTAAATTCATTTCAGAATGTTGCTCGAGAGAAAGCTTCATGTATATAAGCAATTAGATTCTGATTCTAGTGTGTTCCTGGAACGTGATACGGGAATAAATTGATCGACAAAATTGATTCATGACCTCCGTTGCTGATAACTCTATTAAATTCATTAAAACAAATTTATATTTGCACGACAAATATTGTATGACAATTATTGGTGGATTGTCAGTGTCTAACAAAATGATAACAGTTGCTTAGGAAATGTTTAAGCTAATTTCGACCTTCTTGTTTAGTATACTGTAGAAAAATGACATTAAGGTGGGGCACGATTCAATTTTGTCGAGAGTTCGGAAATTCTAATATTGTATTTTATGGATACATAAAAGATAAATAAGACGCTTGGTTGTCCAGTAGCCCTATTGAAATTCAGTCAAAGCAATAGCTCCAGCACAAACTGAAGAAGCCTGTACATGAAAAGGTACCATAGAGTCGTCGCAAGTCGAGGCTCACACCAGCGCCCTTCCTCGTACCCAAACCACTAGGCTCATGCTACCAAGACGCTTACCATCGCCACGGGCAATGCTATATTGGTTTAAAATAGCTGGTATATTAAGCAGCAGGACTCTGGCATGACGACAGATACACCCTGCCGATGATAGGATACCCCGCGACGTCTTAAAGCTACATCGGCATTATAACTTTTATTTCACGATAAGTCTTCTTTCTTCAACATGATAAAATTATACAGAACAGACACTGCGCTAAATACTAAATCATCACTGCAATTTTATTCTCTGTTATTTAATTGCAATCCAAAATTCCGACAGGGCGATATAAGTATTACACGAGCAATCGGATAGTTTGAACACAATTCATTACTTTTTTTTAGTTGAAATTGAAACTCTATTTCACATGGAATAACGTATAAAATAGCAAATAACTTCGACGTGTTCATTTCAAAGAAATGATTATTTTCTGTTCATTATGAATTCTTAATTCGGTAATGTTATTGCTGATTCGAAGTTTAATACAGTAATATAGAATGGATATGGATTCTTCTCTTATGAAGTAACTTTCACTGTGTTCAAATAAGCTATTTGCTGTAGAGAGGCTTAACAGCAAATGAGCGTAGACCTTTATGGAAATAACTCAAATTAAAAAATCATAAAATAAAAAAAATATGCATACCCATTTGGCCCTCCTTGCTCTCGTAGTCGGGAATTGTAAGGCCGGTCACCAAATACTGTGACGGTGTAAACTTCTCACTGAATATCATTTTATTTACAACATTTCGGTTCTACACATATTCACTGTTGTCACAATACTGCAGGGACAAAATAAATATAAATGTAAAAAAAATTAAAAGGATAAATTTAAATTAAAACATAGAGTATTCACTTATAAGAGTAACAGCGGTTTGTTTCTCACAAAATCTGATAATATGACAAAACAAATTCCAAAAAAAAATTGACTTTAAAGCTATATTTCATTTTGTAACGTCTTCGGTTATATTCACGACTTTAAATCGAAAGAACAATACAATTGCTTTGAAGCGCAAAAAATTGCGCCAATTCACGTTTGAAGAAAGTGTAACTATTTCTCCATACAATTTAAAACAAGAACTAACGTAGAGCGTGCATAGAGTTGACTGTATTTTATTGGAAACTCTTAATTATTATGATACCTAATATATTATAATCTAAAGCTTTAAAAATTATCTATTCTGTTATGCTTCAACTAACATTCATTATCAATCATATAGTTTCTTTATATTTGATTTGATTGATCACACAAATTCTCTGAATAATATATGAATCTGAATTCCATAGGCTTAATACAGAAAGAGTGTAAGCCACAAAAAAAAAACAAAATATAGTCTGTGGTGTCGTATAAAACACCCACACGTTTATGCCGCGGCCGAGTCCTTGCATAGTAAAGCAAAAACAATAAAGCTATCGACCGCGAGTTCACCGTTCGAGAATAGAACTATTCTAAATTTAAACGGGGCGCTTGTGATGAGCCACCGTAATTTCTTGTCTGTAATTGAATTTATTTTTAAATTTCGAATCCTGGCCTGTCACGATCAAGGTCGAATATTAACGTTGAAATTATTGTGACTAAAAACGTGGTCGTAATTTACTAGTTTGATCTAGTTACATAAATATAAATTTTGAGAGTTTATCTTTCACTAAAACAACAATTTTTATACCCTACAAATGTTATGTAAGTTAAATATAGCCTCAGCCACAAAAAATACCCGGATTCATGTCAGTTTTATGGCAAAAGAAACATCTGGCAATATATTTAATTTATGTGACGATTTGTTGACACTAAAACTCGAAATGTTTCCATTGTTGGTCTACAATGACAAACATTGTATTTTTTGCTCTACCAAATTGGGAGTTTTAAACATTGACCATATTTGTAAAGCTAATTAAGTTGCTACAAAGTAGGAGTATTGAATTATTTTGGAGTCGTTTTGCTATTAATTGGGTCACGCTTTTATGAACAGGTACCACTACGGCACTTTTTTCTGCCACTAATGCTAGCATTATTGTTTCGTTTTACAGATGCCGTAGCAACTAAAAATTTTGATTCTTCAAGAATTCTAAGCGGCAATTGCTAGGGCGTATCACTTACTATCAAGTGTAAGTTTTGCCCGTCTCATCGCTTTTTGTCATAAAAATAAACTATTTATGATAAATACTAAATTCAACTCCAATTTAAAAGTTTCTACTTTCAACGATATTGTAATTAGGTACAATATAATTCTTATTATTTCTTACACTCATTTTTATTTAAATCCATCTATGGTTAGGTCTACAAAAATCATTTTCAAAATTGGCTCCCACTTTAAAATTCATGTTTTTAATAAGATAGTTTACTAGATCATTTATGTTGAATAGCCCTCGAATATTATCAGTTTCAAGTAAATAAAAATCACATGAATCTATATGCTTATTTATTTTTTTTATATTTTTGTATCTCTTCTTTAATTTGTCTTTAAGATCTATAATTATTATATGACTCAGTTTTATTACTGAATTGATAAATAACAAAAAACTTTATCCTGTTTAATAAATGAGGTTACCATTTCCGTCGATTATCTATCTACTACTTTTTTGCATGATTTTATGTCTCCTTATCGCATGTCGGTAAGTAAGGACATACAGACGAGGCAATGTCAACATATTCGCTTTTATCGAATCTCAAGATAATAAGAAAAAAATGTATTAGAATTGTAAAATACGAAAAAAACTTTGAATAGTCATATACATAAGATGTTAAGTCTCATTTGCCCAGTAATTTCACTAGTTACGGCGCCCTTCAGAGCGACACACAATAATACTTACACATTACTGCTTCACGGCAGAAAAAAGTGCCGGTATGGTACAAAGAAGCCTTCCGCTGGTGGTAAGTTAAGCCGGGCCCACATATAACAAACAACAGCGGAAAAAATGGTATCTTAATGAGAAGGGAAAGTCTTTGAGATGACAGTCCTTCGCTGTTCTTCTTGCGTTTGGACAAGACCATATCATTTATTATATTCATGCTATCATATGCCTAGTAAAACGTAGGTACCTACCTGCCTTATAGTCAGAAGTGTGACCTTATTTCAATATGACATGGTAATATGACAATCATGTGATAAGTCTAAATAAAGTTTGATATTCGATGAATTTAAAACAAAATATATTTGATATTGCAATTTGTAATTGTTTATCAGAATTGCAATTTAATTCAGTTTTCCTGATTATAGTAAGTATATCTGTAAAGTCAAATCTGAAAACGAAGGCAATTAATCTATTAATAAACACATCCTTAAATAGAGAACATGAATATCTCAACCGCAAGGGATACTTAAAGTATTTACCCTGTTGACTTACATATTATTAACATTAACGACCAACTAAGATTGATCGTTCGCTATTACTCCAGTACTGAAAACCTTGTTTGGCAGTAAATTGGTTCAGCGTGTGTATTTAAGAGAATAAATTTCCGAACCAAAATAAAAATACCACAAGACATTCTAGTTAACAGAACGTGACAAACATGCATTGTGTGGATTTAAATGATGGAAATAAGCTCACGAATTTTAAATATCGAACGTATCTTTGCCGCTCGAAGACTATGATTACTAATGAGAAAAAGCCAAATTTAAAGTAAAGCCAAAAACCAACATTTTTGGCTTCTAAAAGTTTGTTCCCAGTAGATAAGTTGAAATTTCAAGTTATAAATATATATATAGCTAGAAATTTCATTTTTATGATTCTTACAGTAAAAGTTGAAAATGTAAGAGGGAAGGTTTTTTGTCTTTGATAAGATACAAATTCAGAAAGTTTTCATCATGTCAAAAACATAATCGTATATTAGATATTTTCTTAACAAAAACTTACATTAATGTTTTCCGTAAAACTTTTTAAACAGTAAAATGGAACACACACTTGAAACACAGACATAAACACAACATCTAAACAAATAACTAGTTAATCATAACGCAACCATAGACAGTCCTATACCAACAACGATAGACATCGATAAGAGGACATAAACAAACTGTCAACGTGACACGGGTGTTCTTGACCTTTCACTAAACATACAGCTGCTTATTTATATTAAATGCATCACTCTGTCATATGGGTAACATAGATTTTATAACTCTTGGTTAATCTCTTTCTACATAAGCAAAAATCTGATATAGGTCTAAATATGGTTGAATCTTTTTTGATCTAAACTTAAAATTTAACCAATGAATTTTGAAAAATATAACTTTTTCTGTAGATAATGATTGTCACAGCCACGTTAATTAATTTGTGATATCTATGAATGAAAAATAATTTCTATGAAAGTTTGTTAACATTCTACAACTGTACAGTGAAAAGAGTTTTTATAAAAATATGTCCCTCAGCTAGGTGTTTACTAGGTAGTCCTGTGCCGTTTGGCATAGGACTACTTCAACTGTCAGCACCGAGTTCTTCCGCAACCCTTGTACAATATGTCCAAATTATCCAAAAGTCAACCGTATATCATCCTCCCATCTCATATTTGGTTATGGCCTCTTTGGTATTATTGTCCATAGGATACGAAATCATATCTTGTTTAGTGTAACAAGAAATTGTAAAAAAAACACGTTAAAAAAAGAACATGTCACCATCAGTGTTTGATAATTGTGCAAAGTTTACTACAATCCGACGTTTTCAAGTGGATGAAAATCAATCATACCGTCAAGTTATCTATAATAATCAAGAAGTAGACGAAATATATTAAATCTCATACTACACGATTAAGATACCGGAGTTTCCTTGGAATGATTGCATCACATCCCAAAACTCTCAATCTTTCTTTAGCGGCCTTTAATCTAAATTCTCATAAACATAAATATTTCAGCTCATTTAATTACAATACTTTCGACTCTAAAGACAACTTGAAGATAAACAAAAAGAACTTTACAAACATAATAAAATGTTGCCACGCTTAATTAGTAAGCGTTTTCTTTTAGAAAGTTTTGTATGTTAGCTTTTTTTGTAATATTTAGGGTTGGCGAAGTACGTAAAAAACATACGTATAATAAATTGTCTTTATGAAGTGATTTATTTATTTACAAATTTCAAAAATACTCTTTGTTTAAAAATACTCTTTATAGAACTTGCTAGTTTACGTAAAATAATTAAATGTTTAACTTAAATTTCGTCATAATGTAATTTCTGTTGTGTCCACTTATTATTTTTTCTGTATTTGGTAAATGATGTGTACAATTTTAATTGGATCTCAGGATTATAAAAATATGCTGTAATTGTTAGTAGATGATAGTTTTATCTTGTTATCTGTTATTGTACCTATTTGTAAATAAATAAATAAATAAAAGCATAAAGTTTTCTTCAATGACGAAAGTGACTTCTAAAACAAAACTAATAAGGGAATTCCAAAAATTTAATGTTAACCGATTCCGTACACACGACATTTTCCAAGTAGAGGGAGTAGAAGTAGGTAGAGCTTCGAGGAGGTGGTCAGGGTAAAACCGAACCGGTATAATGTCAATATGTGAAATTCCACCCGCGTCACATTATATGCCATTCCATAACCGTGCGTTTTACTAGAAAATTTTAGACATACATGGACAGTTTGTGAAATTATCCACCGGTTCCTGTATTCCCGAACCTATACGACTTAGGAACCTTCAAGTACAGAGCATACTCGCATTACAAAGGCTGGTAACGCATCTCTTAACCTATATATATACACTTAGGTACGAAACTTGCCAGTTTGCTCCCTCTTATATTTGGAAATACAACATTTCATACAGGTGCTAACTTCTGGTGAGGATTATATCAGATTATATCAGCCTTTTTCAAAAGTAAGTCGTAAGCCTATTCTTGTTTAGCTATGTATTGCATATATATTATATTACAACGAAGTAATTGATTTATGATAGTTATTAAAACATCTTTTTAAATCATAATAAATATTTAAGTATTAAAAGTTGATATACATAACGCATTTTCTGAAATCAGGTTTGAATGAAATAATAATATTATTGTAATTCCGCATAGAAGTATTTACCTATCAGGAATAACCGTAATATTGTATATTTATTATGAAATTGTTTGAAAGCAATCTAATCTTATTACGGAACAAATTGAAAGAAAAACTGTTGCAATTTCAATTGAATTAGATTGAAACGAAAAAATCATTACGTGCAAATAACTGTAACTTGAGTATTATTATTGCTTGTGGACGAAATTCATTCGCAACTTAACTCGATATTATTATTCTATTGAATATAACAATCAACTCATAGACTTTATAACAAAGTACTTCTAATATCTAAATATTCGCAAGGCAAACAATCCACTCAACCAGCTCACGTTGGCGGGCGCAATCTACCGAATTCTTATTGGTCAATTAATCGCTTTGTGGATTTATATCCTACATGTCTCATTGAATTCGCGATCAATTACTAATATTTATACAAAAAAAATTAAGAAAATCTAACTATTTTGTACTGGGAGTATGATTTTTACTGTATTTAAAAGGGTGCTAAAGGTTCCTTTAATTGGTTTTAGCGAGTTCGCACGTTTTTGCTGTGGTTCGACCATACCGAGCACAAATAAGTCAATACATTTATTGTGCCCCTTTCATTCCCCATTTCACTTGCCTTTTGTAAAATCTTAAATCTAGTACATATTATTTTACATATCCAGGTATGTAAAGACCACAAAACCTAGGTCAAACAACAACTATAAGATTCATTCAACTATAGTACCTATTACGTAGGTAATAAGATATGTGCATCGATAATAAAACATAACAGTACTGTAGTGCATGTATTAAGGTCTCTATTTGAATACTGCGAGGCATCTAGGATGATAAGCATTGAGAGACAGGAAGTAGTGGCTTCTGTGACGCGTTAATTATGAAGGAATCCAGCGAGGGGCGGCGGGAATGTTAATTACATCGCTCGTTATAATTGCTGATTTGTTTCTGGTAATAGCAGCATTTTCGTGGTACTTTGATCGTGTGAAACTTATTGGTCTACTTATGTGACTTTGTATTGACGATACCTTCGAAAGTATACACTTAGAATGTATTAGCGTATAGATGACCAGAGGGAGGCTCCTTTGCACAGAATGCCGACTAGATTATGCGTACGACAACGGCGCCAATTTCCGCCGTGAAGCATTACTGTGTTTCGGTCTGAAGGGCGCCATAGCTAGTGTAATTACTGGGCAAATGAGACTTAAACGCTCAGAACTTTTGGGTTCATCAAGAATCCTGAGCGGCACTGCATTGTAATGGGCAGCGCGTATCAATTACCATCAGCTGAACGTCCTGCTCGTCTCTTCCCTTATTTTCATAAAAAAAGACCTGACAGGACGATAATGTGTGATTAGTTTTAATGAGTGTTAGATAGTGGTTTAATATTCAATATATCAAGGAGCTAATGCCAAGCGTAGATGACTGTTTACGACCTGTCTAACAAAATCGGTTACAGTAACAATAATTTAGCTTATTTGCTATTTATATATCTTGCTGTATCTCCGTTAGATATTTCCTTCTCTTTCGCACTTTCTTGTCTATATGCTAGTGTATAGTAAGCCGATGGTTGTAAGAGTCGTGTAAGCTACTAGCAAAATGTGTCCCTATCAGGACGGTTACATCGTTATAATAAATTACTATATTTGTCAGTGTATAAGTCGGTAGAGTAGATCGTAGTTATCAATGTATTGTGAGTCCACCGTAGCTTCAAACTGAGTACGACTTAAAATTAATCATATTTGAGAGTACATAAAGTAGCCTTGGCCGTGGTGAGGTGATGGCCGTTGGGGCAGTAAAATCCTCGAATGGCGACCACGTACTGGAAAACGCAGTGTTGGTGGGCCCTCCACAAGATGGACCGACGATCTGGTCAAGATCGCCGGTATAGGTTGGATGAGGGCAGCGCAGGACCGATCGTCGTGGAAATCTTTGGGGGAGGCCTTTGTCCAGCAGTGGACGTTTTCCGGCTGATAATGAAGAAAGTAGTCTTTTCTTTTTAACATATTGTATCATAGTGAAACTACTGTACTACTAATCCTTATTCTGTGCCTTACCTAACAAAATCTGAAGGTAAGCTAATCTTTTATTATAAAATATAATAGCTAAATCAGACGCCATTAATAAAACCAAATGTCAAAATTTTAAATACCTAGACTTACTAGCGAGCGATTTATTTTCTTTCTTTTTTTAAATTCTCGCATTTCACGTTTGAATAACCTAAGATTCAGTTAAAATCTTACCTTTTTTATCTTTCACATAATCTTTATCTCTATAAATAAAAAGGAATGTTGCTAAGCGCAAAACTCGAGAACGACTAGACCAAATACGGTTTATATATTTTTGGACGTTCCTTAAGGAATATGGAAGCGTTTAATAAAACGTTAGCTTTGTTTTAAGACAAGTAATCAAAAAAAAATATAGGATTAGATTGAGTATCATCAAGTTCACAAAGTAGTGCTGTGTACAAATAGAAAACTTATTTTTGTAAGAAATCGTGGTTTATTCGGCAGACATAATGGGATCATTCGGAAATACGTTATAAATTTATTTATTTTTTACTAATACCTTTTGACAGAACGAAGTCTGTCCCAGCAGCTAGTTGATATTAATATATAATTCAAATGATTACGACCACAATCGCTAAATCTCGGCGCCTCGCTTGAGCCTATCTCGTTTTGTTTCTCACATCGCGCGCGCTATTACCAACTAGGACACCGTATATATTATGTCTTGCATAAAACTGTAGCAATAAGTTTTACTTGATTATTTATTTAGATAAAGAGTTATTGATCTATTTCTGTAGGTTACTGCATCCGGTGACGATGTTCCGATTTTAGTTATAAACTTCAAAATAATTTGAGCCATCAAGAATTATTTTTTTGTATGGATGAGAGGACAAACAAGCGTATGGCAATTGTACTCTCGAAATTGTTGACGAGTTACGTCTACCTTGGCCTGATAATCCAGTTGGGCAGGTCCAATTTCGGTAAAGAGGTCATTCGTGGAATCCTACTCCGATAGTCAGCGTTTGGGAAGCTCCGTAAAATTTTCTTATCCAAAATACCATGACATACCGAACGCAGACGTGGTCGCTAACTATAGGAGTTATGAGGACGCTCATTGTCAGATGTTAAGTGATCACCGCCGCCCATATTGCAACACCAATCACATCAAGGAAACACAAGAGTATTGCCAGCCTTTAAAAGCTCAGCGCTCTTTTTTAAGGTACCCATGTCATATCATCCTGGAAACACCGCACAAGGAAGCTTGAAGCTCATTCCACAGCTTGGTCGTACTTGGAAGAAAGTTCCTTAAAAAGTCGTACTGTGGACGCCATACATCCAGATGGTGGGGATGATATCCTAATTTATGACGTGTCGTGCGAAGGTGGAAATCGGCGGCGGGAATCAGATGAAACAGCTTTTCAGAACACACCCAGTGATAAATGCGGTAGAGGACACACAGTGAAGCGACTACTGACTACAAACTATAAATACGTCGACAATTTGCCTAAACACTTAACTTTAATTACAATAACAAGCCTCTACTTGGTGTCTCTATAACTCGAAGCTAAAATAGTGTAACCGCCTATTGTAAAACTCTACACTCAATTGTCATTAATTGTGGTAATCAAGCAAATTGTTGGTATGTTGATAAAATTGGTCCCAACACCTGACGCACGCTAAAAGCAACCTTAACACCCGCAGATAGTGTCGAGTTTCGTATAACGTATTGTACAAAATAATTCGTATGAAAGAAGTAAATAATACTTACTCTATTAAATGGACCAAACAAAGCGACAGTGCTAAATGTCGTGTACAATGTATTTCTTTTTGTCTTGGTGATAAGAGTAGATATTGTGATAGGATATTACTTGGGTAAAGAATAAATAGATAATAGACAACGATGGTCAACCTTAACATAATTAGAATAAGTTCTGGAATATCATATCAAATTAATTTAGATTAAAGATATTGTGAATATCTTAGATATTGTACATTTTCAAATTTAGAACCCGTTTCGGAAAAAGTTGCGCGTTAATGATTAGAAGTGGCAAGAAACTCATTGCCACTTTTTTAATTTAAACATTTATAGCTTCATCGTTCTACAAATTATTTTAAGTACAATCTATGGAAAATGATACAATAAAAATACTCTATCGGTACTTACACGAATGAGTTTGAAAAAAAAACATTTTGTGAAATAAAACCACAAGAGTTATTCAGTGCAATAAATGCATTAATGTACAAACACTGAAAAAATATTAATAATAAAGATTTTAAATATAAGACAAATTTAAATTTTAAAAACATTAGGCAGAATTCCAATTACCACTAGCAATGCCCATTCATGAAAATCACGCAAGGACCAGCCATCGCAACCCTCGACCATATTTGAGACAAAGTACGAGTACGCGAATAGTTATAAAAACGCAAAAAATGGCTTCAAATACTTAAATTGATATATTTAAAATGATGAAAGCAGTAAATAGTATTAGTATTAAGTTCCGTGAATTTTATATCAACTATAATTAACCTTTAACAAATTGAGGTTATAGTAATCATGGCA
Source organism: Leptidea juvernica (assembly GCA_949711755.1). NCBI lineage: Eukaryota > Metazoa > Arthropoda > Insecta > Lepidoptera > Pieridae > Leptidea > Leptidea juvernica. The sequence continues at coordinate 6,284,296 of CATIXQ010000037.1, read as the reverse complement.
CCTGCAGCAGAACGTGCTGTATTGACTGCATCAGCAATCATAGCTCGATCATCATTATAATATAATTCTCACACGTTTTCATCACACTGACCTCTGCTGTCTATGGAAAAACATTTACATATTCTGCGTATGTGATTTTAGATCATATTTAAATATATGAAGAGAAAACTTCCTTTTGGTAGAGGAAAATCTGATGGGTCGCGTCACTGACGTGCTCATGACTCGCGCAAGCGATAAATATTTAAAAATATAAATATATATAGTTAGACACTTTTTGGATGGATAAAATCTCATGAGTTCGCGTCACCGAAATGCTTATATCAGTATATCTGTAGCTATACAGCTGACGTATTGTGCAACATTAGTGCTGTGTATATCTTATAGGTAAGTGAAATTGAATGGATTTAATGGATAGTGAAAAGATATAAGCGGGATTCTTGAAAAACCCAAAAATTCTGAGCAGCACAACAATTGCTCTCGTCACCTTGAGACATAAGATGTTAAGTCTCATTTGCCCAGTAATTTTACTAGCTACGTCAACCTTCAGATTGGAACACAGCAATGTTTACACATTACTGACCTAATCGACCTGAGAAGAAAATAGAATTTCATTACAATAAAATTTATTAATTAGGTAAAAGCCCGATGGCGGTCACTCCATTCCCAAAGTTAAGATAGTCCTTATTTTATCGTTATCTTTACTTCGTAACACATTTGTTTTGTACATTTCCTGGGATTATGTTGTCACAACATATACATTGCCCAACAAAGGACTCACTAACACGACCTAAATGAGTACTAGACATAACAAGCTTCCAGAAGATTCGATAATGTGCCTATATACATACATAACATTATAAACAATATATTGTAAGGCAACAGTTAAACTGTTTATTTCTTTAATTCTCTCTGATAATAATTCTTCAATAAAACCAGTTGTGTTATTTATCACCGTCCATAAATATTGGTACAAATTTAATTTGTATATTTAATCCTATAAGTGACCTGGGATATCACTTAAAAATAACAAACTGAATAAAAACAATTTTTAGATGTTAAAGTATTGCATATTTGAAAGAGTTAACTCAAATAATATTAATCCAAATAGGCTCGTTGTATTGGACATTATTGAAGTAATATTTGACGTGAATGGCACTTTCAATTTGCTTCTAGTGAGAGGTGGTCAGGAAATGAGATGATATTAAAATAAATAAAATAAATGTTGCACAGTTTGGTGTCCCAAATAAGCTATATCACTTCCATTTTTACATCTACACATTTTCCCATCTGTGTGGTAAAGGTATAACGTAAATGACTTTCTTAATGATACCACAGATTGGAAGAAATAGCGACCGCAGTCAGTCTATTCGAAGTAAAAATTTTATTGTAACGAAATTATATAAAAAAAAGAAGGAACCCGCTGAGTTTCTTGCGCCTATTCTCAACAGGCACATATTTTCGAATGAGTGATATTTTGTGACGTACTATAAGTGATTTATA
>CATIXQ010000037.1:6094316-6282786 GCA_949711755.1 Leptidea juvernica | reverse complement strand
TATTTTCGAATGAGTGATATTTTGTGACGTACTATAAGTGATTTATATGTCCTATTTTGAAATATAATATTTGAATTTGAGTTTTAAGGTATTTTTCTGCTGGTCTGGTCAGCTCTATCAATCGACTATAAAATATAACAGTGATTTGTTTCTCCCTTAATCAGTAAGTAGTAACAGCTCAGTTTTGTTTAATACCCTCAAAATAGCATTAGTTTTAAAAGTTTCAATCCAAAAAGGTAGTTATGTAAGTAAGTACCTGCTACCTACCTATGAAATTAAATCTTCAATGTTAAAAATAACAATATTTTCCTACTTTATAAATCTCTCCTAAATCAGAATTGTGGGCTCAATACAAATATAAAAGTCAACAAAGAATTCGATCCCGTATAGAGTTCAAACAATTGGAATGAGAAATCTTCGATCGTTATCTATTAAAATTAATCACAACCAACAAATTGAACAATGGATCGTGTCGAACCAATTTCACGTTCCGAATTCTTACAAACATTCACATTCCGAGAGTTTTTACGTTACAGTTTAGGACGAGAATATTTATAAATACATTCGTAGGTTTCTGTATAGGCATACAGAAACCTACGAATATTTTATTATCATACCGACCGAAAGGCTTCATCATAAGGCTTATTTATTGCTACATAACATAGCATCAGAAGTAAATGGAAGACCATGAATTTTAACATATTTTGATGTAAAATTTTGTTCGCAAAAATGAAACACTGATATTACCGTAACAATATACAAGTGACAGTATCGTGTTTGATTCCTTCAATTTTTTCCTTCAATCAAGGAATTATTTAAAAATTTATAAATGCAGTTTAAATTATTTTTTAAATTATAATAAACTCTGCTTTCAGTAAAATGTTACATATACAATATTTATGGTACTTCCCCACCATGTGGTATAACCGTGGTACACCTTGTTTATATACTTAGGCTGAAATCTTTAAAGCATACTTAAACTTTTCTCAGACTTTACTTACGTAAAACTTAGTTGACAGTGATAAAACGCGAACTCGACTTTTGCATGGGGATGTCTTAGCTTAAACAAAATCAAAGATTATGGTAAGCTTACACTCAGATAAGTTTTATGTAAGTATAGTCTAAGCATAGTCTAAGTACGCTCTATGCTTTAGACTTTGTCCTGTCCTTGTATGTCAGCGATTTGTATCTTAAAAACCGCAATAGAGAACTGAAATTTTGACACAGAGATATTTTCCTAATGTTGTAACTGAAAGCGTTTGAAATGAAGTTTATTTATTTGCTTTAACCGTAGTTACTTTATATATTTGGTAATTGCACAACACATTGAGTCATTTGCGTCGAATCAATAAAATACTATGAAAAATTGATGCCTCATGATTTGACTGATCGGCAGAAAGAAACGCGTGTCGACACTTGTGTTGCCTTGTTGAATCGATACAGAAATAAAGGAAAATTCGATCGAAATTGTGACAATCGATGAAAAGTGGTTATCTTTACGATTACCGTAAACGAAAAATGTAATGGCTGACCCCAAGTCAAACGCCGCAATAGTGTCCTAAAGCAAAGCTTACCAATAAACAGGTAATGGTAACTGTTTGGTGGTCTCAGCATGGTGTTATTAACTATAGCTTTCTCCGATCTGGTCAATCAACGGCAACGGCAGATGTCTACTGTGCCGAACTCCGAACAATGATTGCAGAACTAGCAGTGAAACAGCCGCGACTCATGAATCGATCTTCACCATTTTTGCTCCATGATAACGCGAATAGATCACCACAGTTCTATCGCAAAGGCATAAATGACCTTCCTATTAGATGACAGCAATGTATAGATAATAATGTAATTGTTTGATTAAATAAATATGTTAAATTAAAAAAACACAAATTTCAATTTTTCTGTAAAAATCGGCAATTTTATGCTTTAACCCCTAATATAACATGTTACCGATCAAACCCGATTTTAGGACAAACTAGTTTTTCCTAGGCCTTACCAGTTCACCCTTCAGGCGGTACACTTCCAGATGATCTGGTTTAGCCCAGTCAATACTAGTTCTACGCCGTCAAAAAGTTAGTTGAGTTAGTGCTGTATAAAATATATATAAACACAATAATTATATACCTGAAGAAAAGTCAGTAGTTGAAATAATAATCGTGTTATGATCCAGACATTAAGGTATCATAATTCGATATCGCTACACGATCAAATATCACGACCAAATAAAGCGATCTAACATTCCGCTTCTAAGAATATGTTAGCAAGAACGATAATGCAACCCAGCATCAACTAACTTTAGCAAATACAAGCATGTTAAGGTGTTGCACCATTTGACAATTTTTAGATGACGTCATAACTTTAACTGTTAACCGTTACCGTCCAATATTTGCCGGTTAAAGCTAAATAGCTAAATAGACTTGAAATAAAGAGACCTGTGAAAAGTTTCAACTAAATATTCAATGGTTGTACCATCGAATTCCGCTGTCTATGTTAAAGTCAGCGTAACTGTTAATGTATTAAGATACAACTCACCACCACACCAATAATAAATTATTGTGATTATTTTTACTACATTATATCTTAACATTTCATTAATAATTATTGTAATTGTATATTGTAGAGTCTTTTAGGTATAGCTTTACGTTGGTCAAATTAAATTTAGCAGTAATGTTTGATTGTGTTAGGTTATAATATTATAAAACGAAACTATTGAAATATTTGCGTGTCTGTCAAGACGAAACATGTGCCTACTCTTAAATTTGTAACACTTTACTTGTGAATGTTTCTTGCAAATAAATATCTTTGACTTTGAAGCCAGCCTCATGCATACGTGTATGATACTTCATAATAAACAATTTAAGCTTTATAGTTCTGTTCTTAAATCATTTATACTACTCTCTATGTACATAGAGCATAAAGACAGCATGACAACAGGCCAGGTTTATTTGAAAATAGAGGCTAGCAGTTCACCGCTATTTCTTTCGACTTGATACAGCTGTCACAGTTTATCTAGACGTATAAAATATCTAAGGATCTCTTGTGTGATTATAAGGGTATTATTTTGGCAATCCGAGACGATACAATCTATTTCCTGATTTTGGACTTTCAAAAAATGACCTATTTTTGAGGTGCAAACTTTATAACCTCGACATACTGGTGTCGTGTTTGCATGTAAAGTTTACCAAAGACTGTTCCATAACGTCTCACATTCAATTTATATCACCATGCCATTGATAACGCTTGCCTCATCCCATAGACAATGCAAACATGAAGCAATGCTTGATGCAACTCTGCTATCTCTTATGGCTGTGTCGAAATTATGAAGTGACATTATTCCTTTGTTTACTCCGGAATCAACTTTGATTCTGAAGTTGTACGGGAATGTTCCCATAACATAGATTAACAATATACTAGTGTATGCGAACAGCAAGATAGAAAACGAAAGCGAATCTATTGTAACTGTAACCGATTTTAATTGAGAAATCGTAAACAGTCAGCCACGCTAGGCATTAGCTCCTTAGTACTTTGAATATTAAATGACTATCTAACGCTCACATTGACAAATCAAAATTGATAACGCATTATCGGGCTGTCAGGTTGTCTATGCGCTAGTATATTGTGTTTGACACTCGGAAGATCTATACATATATTATGTATGGTAGTATATTTGATATAAACTTTGTTAAAGTTGGAATAGAAAAAGTTTAAGCTAATATTTACATATAGTAAATACACTACCAATTAATATAGAATAACTTGTATCGTACTGAATAATTCAAATGTGATTTAAATTTGTGACAAATTGTTTCAACTTCCAGCTGAAGATTTTAGTTCGAGTTGCAAATAACAATTTATTTATAACACTTCAAATAGCCAAATCCATTCTATGAATGTTAATTATTTTATGATATAATAAGATTCGTGCAAAATAACACGATAGTCCACGATAAATGAATATCACATACGAAGTGAGAACAAAATGGAGGTAGTTCGTAAACAAACGGAAGCAATAACAATGTGATCGATAATATAACAATAAGTGTGGTACATTGATGACCGCTTACTTAAAACGAAATAGCCGCGCGCTGCTAGATAAGGAATGGATGACACATGAAATAGAATCGTGAAAATGTTAGTACAAGGTCATTGGTTTCTTTTGAGTTTCTATCAGTGTTATTAATGTTTTCACATTGAGCGTCTTGAGTTAAACTGCCACGGCCGAAGTCACCTTCGTTCTAGTGAGCCCTAAGCTCGTTCGTTGATGGCTGACAAACTTTTTCTCATAATTGATGATGATAATGGATGATAAATTTCGGCACATAATATATATAGCGGACACTCGCGACTATGCCCGTGTTTATTTCAATTAACGTACATATATTTTAAGTGAACCGATGGGAGTGAAACAATTACTCTTAATTCTACTTAGATTGCAGAAAAAAAATCTATGAAAATCGCATTCAAATCAGTTTAGCCGTCCTAACATGTACACGCAAAACAGACTAGTTTCTTGGCCTCAGTTAATGTAGAATAATGTGTAGACAAATTGCTTGTTTTTATTAAAAATGTGTATGAATTTAATTAGAAGTATATCCAACTTAAAATAATAAAGTCTAAACATAAGAATATGTTGGTGTTTGAAAAACAATATGAAAATAAAATTTAATGCGAAACAGCTGTTGTATGAATGACGGAGTGACGGACGACAGAACGCTAATAAGGCGTTGACAAAGAGACACCAAACGAACTGTTCTCTTGGGTTATTTATTTCTAAACTGTTGAAGCTGCAGATATATGTAACACATATTTTATCGGAACCTCGAAATAACCTTACTAAACTTACATCTAAAAATGTTGTACTAAAGATCTAAAAGCCTAGTGGTTAAAAAGCATGACTTGTAAACTAATGGTACCAGGTTGGAATCCTGATAAATGTAACCTGGTAATTTTTTTAATGTATGATTAACATGAGGGTTTATTTTTGATCATAGATGTTTGTATATGTCATAATGAATGTATAGGTATGAATATTGTATTAAATATATCGTTGTCTCGCAGTACCTACAGTAATAATAGTACAGTCTATGTCTAGTAGATATATGTGTGAAACAGCATCACTGAATTAAGAGCTAATGAAACATCTAATACATACGTAAAATAAGTATTTGACGAGACTCCTCCTTTTTGGATGTCGGTAAAACTTCAATGTTAGTAAGATATTTTAAGCCAATATAAAGAGAAAATAGTTTCCAAAACAACAATAATTTAAATAGTTATAATATTCGAAACAGTTTTAAAATTCCCTTTTTTTGCAACCACTAAAACAAATCTAAACCCCACTTCTCTTTCCAATCACACTGACTCTCAATCACTCTCAACTCCATAAGATACGCAAAGCTCTCAATTTTTCCAGATTTGTTCTGGTTTCTTACTTCCCCTGCCATACTAAAACTAGTTATATCTTTTACAATCTTTAATCCATCGTGTCATATTGCAGAAACCTGCATAACTAGTTTTAGTAACCAGCAAAAGCAAGAAGTTAAAATTAACTTCGCATTTATTCAAACTTAATAACAACAAATCAAATAATTATAGAGCTGTCTTCGCGCGCCAAGTTTGTCGTATAATTAATTATGTAGCCCGATCAAAAATTATGTAATGCACGCATAAAGCTGTCCAGTTATTATTAATAAGACGGACTCCGATGGTCATTGGTCAATAAGTGTACTTTAAAAGATTACAGATGCATTCATTGCTGCACTGCTGAACAAAGGCTTCCCCAAAAGATCTCTACAACGATCGGTCCTGCGATGCCCTCATGCAACTTATTCCATCGATCTTGACCAGATCGTCAGTCCATCTTGTGCACACTGCATCTTCCGGTACGTGGACGTCATTCGATGACTTTCCTCTCCCAACGGTTATCTGTCCGCCGAGCTATGTGCCCTGCCCACTTCCACTTCAGTTTCGCAATCATTCGCTGGGCTTTGTCGTTGATTTTGGTTTTCCTAAGTATCACCTCATATCTGATACGATCTCGCAGGGAAACTCGTTTTAAGCATCTTTAACTTCTACTGCCTACTTCTATTGTTCAATGATCCTCACATGAAACTGACATCTGAAATCGATTGACGATGATTATTCTACTTCTGTTACTACTGTTTAAAAATGTTAAGTTAATGAAGTAGTCGAGAACTCGTCTCTTATCCACACGTGGCTTTCACAGGGAAAAATAGATTTCGCAGTTGTATGGATGACTGTTGAAACCGATGTCTCATTCGGTTGCCGTCTCATATTCAAGCTCACAGTCCACCTAACGGAATATAAAAACAGAGGAGGATGCCCGCAAACAAAGAATGAAATTACGTTGCTGAGATAAAAGAGGTTTTCCCGCAACCTGATCAGACTACACGGGGACAGAATACGCAAAATTGTAGATTTTATCTCTGGTCACTGTCCCTTAAACAAGCATCTATTGGCCATAGGTTGGACCGACAGCCCCTTAGACGGAGGATGCATGAAGGAAGATGAAACACCAGAACACGTGCTTATAGAAGAGGGTGGCTGAACAAAGGGCACAAATCCTCCGATCTCCAGCATCACTTCCCGATGCCTGTAGCAATATGAAAATACTGCTACACTTCTGGGACCGTCTGGGCTGGTTGGAGTAAGAAGACGAATAGACACGCACAATGGCCCAATCAAGAGACTAAATAAGTAAACAGCCCAGTTACACTAACTAATTAACTATGTATTTAACTAACTATACGCACGGTTACTTAACCGTACCTACTGCTAACTCGCCGTAAGGTTAACAAACCGGGCCGTGAACAATAAGCCGAAGTGTCACACGCAATAATCTGTCACGATTTTCTCATGAACCCAATAAAAAGTATTTTTAATGTCATCATTCGAATTCGATATTTTTGAACAGTACTTTCCGCCCTACGGTTATTAAAATTAAAACCATTTTTTTATGTGAAATATCATTGAAACTTATATTCGTGCTAATATTCTATTTTTAGGCATTGTCTTGTGAGAGTATTATCAACTATAATTATCACATTATTGTTCAAACTTATGTATAACGCATTTCTACTATCTTAGTTTATTAACCAGTGGTTTGAGTCTTATGAGAGCTCTTCAAAAATATTTAAATGGGTAAAATCTTACATAACTTAAACGTCTAGATTGAGTCTCTTGCTGTTAGACAAACGATAAAAACAGGCCAGGAATAGTAGATTAGTCTGCTGACCAGTTACGTCTTACACTCGCGGATTGTATAACAATTTGTATTAGTGTGCGTGTATTGCTCAAATTACAGGTCTGTAATTTTAGTTCTAAACTCAATTTTATTCGATGTTTTCACAGCAGTCATAGTAAATCTAGATTCTAGACGTATAAATGATCTATAGGTAAAATATATATAGTTAACAATATACGATAGCATAAGCATAGGTGCATTGCTTTCAAAATAATCGCGTAGTTGCAGCATCTACCTTCATTTCATATGTACAACTCCAGCATCAGGTCTAAGGTCACACGGAGAGGCATATCTGCTCACGACTTTGGTATTAAAACCCTATTAAGCTAACAACGATATATGACATGGAAATTATGTTAAATCTTGAAGTATTGAAGAACACGAAGACATTTCATGTCTCTACATTGTTTTTTTCACTTGTTAAGTGTTAAAACTTATTTCTTACTTAAGTTTTCAAACGATAGATGAGTCATTTAAGTCAGTAAGTTTTAGTACAGTAGATCAATACGTAGATATATCTTAGATAGACTGTGACAGCTGTGAACACGTCGAAAATAGCGGCGAACTGTTAACCTCTATATTAAGCAACACACGCTCAATAAAAAAAAGTGAATGACATATTGCTAGTGTAAGACGTAGCTGTCATACACACTGAAGTAATAAACCTGGCCTGTTGTTATGCGTTGCGTCATAGCAAGAGGCTCTATCTAGTTCTAGACGAATGAATGATCTAAGCATAGGATATATAATGTCTAAGTCGCCATTTCCATCAACAATCGTAAGATACATATTATTTCCAGTCAAAAAAGAATCGAACTTGAGCCCTCGGAGTACATAAAGGCTCACCAAGAAGACATGGCGTTACAAATAACGATAACATACAACTGTGTTAGCTCTAAATCTTTATTTTAAGTTCGCAAAAAAGCAAATATAAACGTAGGCTTAACGAGATTTTTGCTCTTATAATAGTGGAAATAAGGTGTAAAATCCAGAGGAGTCTATTTCGAGTGTGTGGGAACCAACGTCGAAATGATTCCAACGGGATATTTTTTGCTATCGGAACTAGGGAGTTTAAAATTAATCGTTGCCATCCGGTAGATACTGGGATGCCGGATGCACTTCAGAATTACTTTTCACCTAGCAGACGCCACCGACTTCGCCCTAGAATATTATTTCCAAGTGGAAATCTGATAAAACATCTGATTTTTTTCAAAAACTTCAAAATTTTATCTTCGAATAGGCCCTAGCGCTTTCGAAGATATAACAAAAAAAATATTACAGACAAATATTAAAAAAATTGCTTTTCTAGTATAAGTACCTTGTAAGCATTTTTGTGCATATAGTGAAAAGCTCATTTAAAACTTAAAAAAATAGACATTTAAATTTTACTTAGTTTATTTTATGGACTATCATTTTCTACTGAGCACTAAGTATATGAAAAAACATTAATACAAAATAGATGCCTATGTCACTATGCCCGTTATCAGACTCCAGGTTCCATTAAATACTTTGGTAAAGTTGATAGTATGAATGAAAGAAGATGGACCGCGGAAAATACGTTGGTTACACTGAAAATTTTTAGAACTGGCCAGTTAGAAACATTGCAAATGAAAACTTTTTTTGAATTTTAATTTAAGAACTCTTTGGTAACCTAATGTGGTATATTGCATTAATTTGTCATTTGTTTTTGTGAATTGGCGGCAAATCTAAAACTCTTGTTACACGTGATAATGAACCTAACGTGAGAAAATTTTCGGTCAATGATTTATTATGACTTTCATTGTGAGCTTACTCAACAACAAAGCTATGATAGGCTGCGATTAGCATTTCTTAATGAAGCCACATCTCGTGCCACTATTTGCAATTGGTTTAACGAGTTTAAGCGTGGACGTAGCAATCTCAATGATGATCCGTGTGGGACTTCCTTTAACAGCGACTACTGAAGATAGCATCAGTGCTGTGCGACGCATGATAGAGGAAGATAAGAGAGTGACCTATCAGTAGATATGGACAAACCTAGGCATTGATATGAGTCAAATTTAAAAAATATTACACGAACGTTTATGCGTCAGGTAGCTTTGTACCAGATGGATTCCCCATATTTTAACCGACGACCAGAAACACCTTAGCTTGGACTGGTGTCGCCAAATGTTAGATAAGTTCAACGGCGGTGACCCAAATGCTGTATTTGACATCGTCACAGGTGATGGAAGCTGGATATATTGCTACAGCCCGAAACCAAAAACAATCAGCTCAGTGGGTGTTTCCTTTTGAGGATCGGCCTATTAGGTAAAGAAAGGAAGAAGTCAAGGAAAAAAGATGATTGCCTCATTCTTTAGTCGGAAAGGTCACTTCGCAACAGTTGTGCTAGAAGATGGAAGGACAGTGACTGCAGACTGGTATGTCAATCGCTGTTTGCCTGTTGTCTTGGAAAAAATTCGACAGGAGCGCCCTCGAAGCAGGATCCTCCTTCACCACGAGAATGTTTCAGCGCACTCCGCAAAACGGACTGTTGAATATTTGACTATGGCAGATGTCGAGATAATGAGTCATGCGCCATACAGTCCTGACCTGGCGCCCTGTTTCTTTTATTTATTCCCAAGAACTAAAGATAAAATTCGAGGTTTTCGCTTTACGAACCCTGAAGATGCGGTGAAAAAGTACGAAAATGCCATAGAAGAGACCCTTAAGGATGAATTGGCCCTCTGCTTTTCTCAGTGCTTCCATCGATTGCGACGTTGTGTAGAGAGGAACGGAGATTACTTCGAAAAACAATATAAGTAGTGGCAACTTTCTACATTAAGCCATTTTTCATTTTCTAAACATTTTCAGTGTTACTTGGTATAGCGGATATGGTTGGAATAGTGTTGATATATGTATATTCGTATGTTCCTTAGGGATTTTTGAGAATTCAGCGCTTGATTTCAATGATGAGTAATAAAAACTAATGGACGAAAAGGATTTTTTTGACGATCATTTCCGCATAAAACTAATAATAATAATAAATTATTTATAATACACAGATCGGGGATGTACGTACTTAAATGCTGAACTAAATATATATATATACCAAACGGATGCACACTGAGTAAATAGCAAGTAACACGTAAATTTTGATTAATCACAGCGTGGCAACGGACACAAAGTTGACAGACATGACGAAGACAAAAGACGACAACCGAGAATTGGGAAAATTAAAAAGATAAAAACCCAAAGACTAGATAGACTGTTTGGAAAATAGTGATTAATGAAGAATAATTGAATTCAACTGAACTGTTTCAAATAAACGTGTCATAACGTTTTCTTAAAAAAATAAATCGTTCTATACAATTATTGAACTAAATATAGTGATCGGTTCCCATAGTCAGATTAGTCACGTCAAAACATAATGTCGATGTGACACGTTTTGGCAGAATTAAATAATATTATTTACTAAGAATTAGAGTCAAATCCCTTTGTACTTGTGGCCTAGATGAAGAAAATGTGGATCATTTGTTCTTCAATTGTCCTTGCAACCTTCTTTGTATAATTACCCCTTGGAGTTTCCGGCACAACTACCGACACATTTTCAAACGTCTCCTCTCCTTACTTTTCACTCCTTTTGTAAATATTTTGTGTAAATACATTTAAAAAAATAAGATTAAGTTGTAAATATCACTAATTACTTATATTTAATAATTTAAGTAATTTTTATCACTAAGTACCTACTTACATTTAATAATAATTTTAAGTAATTATATCTGTGTAAGTATGTCCTTTATAGTCTAACAGATTGTGTATTTGTTTCAAGTGTAAAATAAGAAAATATAACTTGTTAAATCTTTAACAGCGATCACTATCATAAAAATTAAAAAACAAATACTCTAAGTGGGTGGTCTACTTTAACCTGATATTGGCTAAATTGTGGTTAATCTTTCACAAAACACACAGTAGGAATAATGGAATAAAACTACTGTCCTTTTAATTTCCTCTATAAAATCAGATATAACATAATCTATTTCTTCCAGAAAAGGTGGCAACCCTACCGGCTCTACTCCGTATGATATGTAAAGCAAACTTAAACGTCATCCATAGCTTATACAAGGATTAAATCAATAATGATTCATTGAGTATCCACTAACCACCGAATCAATACAAACATCACATTCACATATCACATTATTCAATACCTACCAATTAAATGCCTCGGTAATAAAGGATTTTGATACGGAGTGCTAGTCAAAACAGTAGCTACACACTTTTTTTATAAAAATATCAAGTAGACTCGGGATCGTACACGATGGATTGAGTACCACCATGACCATGACTACAAACGAAATGTTCTTAAAATCTATGAAACCACGCTGAAATCTTAGCCTATAAGACTTTATATACTCACTGTACCAAATAGAACAAATACGTTGGGAATTTAAAAAAATCAAAATATTTATAAGACATGTAAAGGTACTTAGTTACAGCGTATTAATTTTCATATCTGACTTCATTTAATAGATATTAATTTACTATAGTCAACATCAATTTAAGTGAAAAAAAGATTAATAAAATTATCGTTAACCCATGAGTCACATTAAGTCTATTCATAATCAAACATTAATTACGTAATTTTTATTTAAATACCTATGTATCACTGTCTCCTGTATGTTTAAACAAACCACTATCACTCTTATCTGAGTAGTAAAATAACTACTAACATCAAATCGCTAAATGCGATAACGAAACAGCCACAAACGATATTAACCAACACAAATATTATAACTTTAACAAATAACACGTATTTATCGATCGATGCGCGAGACCAACTGACAGTCGCAAGCTGTCGGAAGCGCGGGCGCACGTACAAACCGGCGTTGAAAAAATACTTCAGCTCCTTACAAACTGGTTCAACTAGAGGTGTGTTTAAATTTAGCTGGATTATACCGTGTTTATACAACGTATTGTAGAGGTATTTTTAGTTAAATACGCTCAGGTAATGTTTCGGGCCAAGGGCTTCAAATTGTATAGGGATTGTAAAATAGCTATTGAATATCGACAAAAGGTTTTAACTTTAAAGCTTTGCAAACAAATGAAAGTCCACGTGGTAATTCCTAAATATTCTGTTAAAATATTGTTTTAATACTTAGGAAAGTAATGTAGTTAGAGGCATAACTGAAAACTGGTTTTGTCCTTCTCTCGTCTCGATTCCCGATTGGTTTTTTCTTCTTTGCCGATAAGGCTTAATTTCAGAAATGATACTTTTTCTTTCTCATCTAGCCATAGTTTATAAACACTATTATAATTATAGCTCTATCGTAGATAATTGAGATTAAGTTCAAGTTCAGTGTGTTCGTAAATCACAAAATGGGCATATTACTAGTGGTCGTTCAGAGGTTGAAATTCAACCATAATTATTTCTTTTTTAGTGTGAACTCTATTAGGGGTTTATTTGTCACAGACCTGTATAACTATGTATGTGTCATTCAACCAGTAGTGTGTGTAATATTTTTTTTAATTAATTTAAAGTATTTATAAGGCATTTTATACAAGAAAAATAGCTTTATGCACTCCTTCTCCATATAAACTTTAACTGTGTTTAGTTTCACGTTCACAAAGTTTTCGCTTTACCTGTTAATATAGGTATAGATTTATTGCAGTTTTATTTTTATTCGAAAGTGAGGTTAAAACAAAATTTTAGTGTTGATGTTTGTTCTATAATTCATGTTTACTTTGTTATAAATGTTCTTCCTACCTACATTTACTAATATAAATGTGTTAAGTTACAAGAAATTTTCTTAAACGAGATAGCTTTATGAGCATGTGAGTTTTGGCAAGTGAAGCAATAATGTGCAAGCATTATTGTGTTTCGCTTAGAAGGGTACCGCAGCTAGTGGAATTACTGAGACATAACATCATGTCTTAACGTGACGAGCGCAATTTTGATGCTGTTCCGAACTTTGGGTTCAATCAACAATAATGAGCTTTGCATTGTAGTGAGCAGGACGTATTAGTTACAATCAGGTTAAAGTCGTGTTTTTCCTCACTTTTCACCTCTCATAAAAAAAACTTAATTATCTTATTAAAACTTTCGAGACACATTTGTGAACTCTACTAGAAAAATTATATAAATAGGCGTTATTTTACTGAAATCCATAATTATCCAAATTTTGGGAGTTTTCTTGAGTGTAAATTCCGCCAAAATTTGTTTCTTTAATTAATTCACGTGTTTCACCTCTACACGAGGCATCCTCAGGAGATGTTGATTCGCCAAACTCTGGCACGAATTTGGTCAAGCTGGTCGAATTGATTAATGTTTATGTATGTAAATTTCGATCAATCTAGAATCGAAGTTTGTTAAGTAATTCTGATTATATATTTTTTCATTTAGTGTTATGAGAGTGAAACTTTTCTTACACCTCCTCAAATATTTCGTCTATCTATCGCATGTGGTGCATCACAGCCGGCCAAGGAGAAGAGGTAAAGTTGAATCATTAATTTCATCTAAGGCTCTAGGTTTTAGCTCTGATTCCCGAGAGGGAGCATGGGCCCGAACTACACACCTGAACAATTTTATAAATTAATATTGGATTTTAGTCGTGTGATTTAGACCACATCGTTTTTTCTGTAAAAATAAGTTCATAGAATTCTCTATCAATTGGAACCTACAAACAAAATCACCTTGAATGGAATTTCAACCGTTTATATCACAACAAATAATATTTGTACCGAATACATAATCGCGACCTCCAATTGACTTTATTGAAACGAGTTTTTGTGAAACTCCATTATGTTTGATTTATTTAGCCTTTTATTTGTTTTAATATGGGCCTTAATTGAACATTTAATATTATATTTTGGTTATTTATACTTATTTAAGAGGATCAAAATTGTACTTTACGGCCTCAGATTTTAGCAGTGTATTTTAAAAACTCTTTTTAACTCCAGCTCTTATAAAATTTTAACGAAATGAAATGAAATGATTTATTTGTATGAATCGTGGTAACATAGTTGCTAACAATTAATTAGTGTACAGCACAATTCGCCAATATATCGGCATACAAATATTTGATTGTCAATATTGGAATTTTTATATTTATACGTCATTAATACACATTACATAGCTTTTATTCAATAATGCAATATAAAAGAAACATTAGTTTGTAGGTACCTCTCAAAAATTTACATTTAAATACTATTATTTTTGGCTAAAGAATTCTTTTAAACTATAAAAGCATTTATCTATTAGCCATAATTTTAATTTTTTATGCATTAATGTTTTAGGCATCTCTCTAATATTCTTTGGAAGGTGGTTAAAGACCCTAATACACATAATATTTGCGTTATTGTGATGAACCGCTGTTCTACAGTATAGCATCAGAAGGCGAGTTGAACTCAAGTAAGAATTGTATTATTACAACAGAATAAGTTTGATATTAAAATTTTATTAGTATATCGTTTAGTTATATTTATACTTCTCTCTATTTTAAATAGTAATGTAATTCAGTCATATTTATTATTATTTAAATTTATTATGTATAATTTTTAAACTTTGTTCTGCTAATCATACCAATTGTAGATGAATGCTGTTAAACCTGTAAAGACATGTCTTATTGTACTATCTTTTATTATGTATCTACTAAAATTATAATTGTATAATGATGTGTTGTTGGTGTTACTATTTAAAAAAAAAATAAGGCTCCTTAGAGTGTGAAGAAAAGCCGAGTGTTCTGACAAATAATTGGGTGGTGATAAGAATGGAATACACGTGTATACCAATCCACCAATAGAATAATATGCAAGGCTGGGAAACCGAAAAAGCAATTTTAGTGTTGACAGAGCAGTTTAAATTTTAGTTATATTTATGTGTATGAGACAAGCGTATGGTCTAGCACTTGGTAGACTTCGTCTCGCTTAGACTATAGTGGAATTAACGAACTCATAAGGATTAATAAAACTACTAAGTTTACGCTACGAACTAAATTACCGTTTAATTTAAAAACCGACTCTTATAGTCTAAACACATGGTCGGATTTGGTCCGGACAGTAGTGTTAACAATTTTGTGGGATGGACAGTGCGACATACACTGGCCTTCAAAAGTAAGTATCACACTTTTAGAATTGGGATAACGTTTTAAGTTCACAAGATATACTTTCGAAATAAAAAGGACTCCAAAGAGAATTTAATTTTGTACATAAAAACTTTATAGTCGGTAACCTTCTTTTAAGAATTGGCTGAAAAAAACTTCGAAAACAAAACCATTCCTTTTTCAAAGTGGACGTTTCCGAATTACAATTTTACCATTCACATTTTTCTTTCTGTTTTAAATTTTATTCAACATCGATGGATGGATGTTTTAAAAATTCATGCTAAAAAGATACATGCTAAAGAGACACATAACATTTACTTATAATGCCTGTTTCAGTTGAAGAATGTGCTAGGATCATGGCTTTTCTGGAACTAGGCATCAGTATGCGTCGCACTGCAAGAATGGTGGGTGTGACGGTACGAACGGTCCAGAAGGTAAAGCGAAGGTACGAAGAGACTGGACACCATCTGAGGAGACCTTGTAATGGCAGACCCAGGTGTACCAGTGCCCAAGAAGATCTTTATATTATTTCCACTGTGTTAAGAAATCGCCACCAAAATGAACTTGAAGTCCAGCAACAGCTACTTCAGACCCGGAGGGACCACATTAGTGACAGTACAGTAAGAAGAAGACTTGCTGAAGCAAATTTGAAACCCCCAAGACCAGCGAGTTGCCCAAAACTCGAGAGACAGCATCGACTAGCGAGACAGCGATACGCCCGTGAACACATGCAGTGGGATGAAGAAGAATGGTCAAGAATTTTGTTTGCAGATGAGTCTCGATTCTCCCTTTACACTTCTGATGGAAGGCGAAGTGTTTACAGGCGACCTGGTGAGCGATACCTTCAAGCCTGCATCTCAGAAAGAGTTCAATACGGTGGAGGCAGTGTACATGTATGGGCTGGCATATCTTCAGAAGGTCGCACAGCGCTAGTAGCCATAGAATATGGCACCCTCACTGGGCAAAGATATGCTCAAGAGATTCTCAATGAGTATGCAGGGCCGTATTTAGCAAATATGGGTGATGGATCGATGCTGATGCATGATAATGCCCGGCCACACACGGCTCATATCGTACAAGAGTATATTCAGGAGGTCGGTATCAGCGTGATGGCTTGGCCATCAAGAAGTCCTGATCTCAACCCGATTGAACACGCCTGGGATGAGCTTGGGAGGCTAGTCAGAAATCGCAGACCACCACCTACTCCCCTATATACCCTCAGGGCACTAAAGCAGGCCCTGGTAGAAGAATGGGAGAATATTCCCCAACATCGGCTCCGAAACCTAGTGTTCAGTGTGCCAAACCAGCTCGAAGCTGTAATCAGAGCTCGAGGAGGCAATACCAGTTATTAAAAATTAAATAACATGTAATTCATTTTAGTTGAATTTTTTTACACTAAACTAAAAATGTCTATTTTCATTGTTTTATCTTTTTTAAGTTAAAAATGTTACTAATGTATAATTTTAGTTTCTAAAAATTAAAGCCTATAAAATTTGCAACAAAACGTTTTCTCTACCTTCTATAGTTAAGAACAAAATTTTATTTGAAAAGTGTGATACTTACTTTTGCAGGCCAGTGTATTATCATCGAAAATGGTCAGATACCAGACCGCGTCCAATGGTTCGGTCGTACCAAATCCGATCATGTGTTTAGGCTATTAACCTTGCATGTCTGTCTAGATTTTATGTATACGTAACAGTTGAAGCAATAGGATTAGTATCTGAATTGTCATCCCATATCTTACTTTCTCACTCACACACTATTGTTATTTCACCTTGTAAATTGAATCCATTCAATCATAACACAATTAGCCGCCTTTGGTAGTTTTTCAATCATTTCCCTGTTCAGAAATAACCTAAAAACTGGAGCAGTGGCAATAATGGCCGTGTACATGTCGCAGTAGGATGAAAAACACGGCGATCCTATTAATTCCCAGAGGTATTCAGATGATCAGTTGATGGCAGTTACATCATTATAGTACCTGTGTTTCGAAACGACAATTATTATATATTTCTAAATGTAGAAGAGTAAATACAAGATTGAAACACATAAACCAGGTAAGGATAGATTACACTGATATATAAATCTTGATAATGTTATGTATGTTTTAGGCAAATTAGCAAATTAGCTAGAAACTGTGATAACCATAATGTTAACACCATACGTTAACAATCATAAGCTTATTACGCCCACTACTCGATTAAGTCGAGTTGGTAAGTCTTTTGTTGGGGGACATATGTATAATATGCTTTAACAATATGATCCTAGAAAATGAACAAATGAGTAATTCAAAATATTTGTTAAAACCGTTTACGTTGGTAGCATATTCGGATTATGTTATATTGCGAGGAAATTTTATTAATTAAAAAGAAGCCCGCTGAGTTTCTTGCGCCTGTTCTGATCGGGTGTGTGACATACTTTTTCGATACTGTGCTAGTTTTTACGATCAATAAGTCATTTTAATCCCATTGTGAATAATTTTTTTTAACTTGAGTTAGTTCAGTCAACTAATCTACAACGTAACAAAACTATAATGCGTAATAAGTGCCTGTAAAATGTAACATAATTGGTGAAGACAACAACTTTTAACAAAATTTAATTAGATTTCACTAAACTGTATGTTTTAAAATTATCAGTGAAGTTTAACTAAACAGTGAACTTAACTGTTTCTCACTTTCTTTGGAAAAATCAATCTACATTGTTTGTCTGTAAATAAAATTAAGATGACACTTTATCAAAAAATCAACTAATAATTTTTTATCAGTCTGTCTGTTTGCTTCGTCTACTTCCCCAAAATACTGATCCGACTTTTTCGAGACTTTGACAGACAAGACATGTAAGAGCTGCTGAGCCTACATTTATTTTAGAAAATCAATTAAGCAGGTAAAGTATCAGGCGACCGTAGTTTTAAAATATTTGATGATTTAATCACGTACATTGGGAGAGTAATCAAATCTCCATTTTCATCATCTAACCGCAACATACATACGTCAATAAGTCTAATTCTGTGAGCGATCGATTGGGATCAATAACATGATACGGACGTGTCAACGCACGCAGGCTGCGTAGGATTTTTATATGCCTCGTCGCAAATAAAAGGCCGAAACTAAACATATTTATGATATATTAAGTAAGATTTAAAAAGAAGACAAACCGACATCACAAAAAAATTACTTCAGTTACATCAGTATAAATATTTTTTTGGAGTTATACTTCATTAGGCGCGTTATGAAAAAATGATGAGAGTGAAATTTTATGATCCGTGCGCATCACTGTAACACAAAAGTAACAGGTTGAAGTTGGTTCCTAAAATTTTCTGACGTCTGCGTCATTCGTAATTTATTTTTGGTTTCTTCGTCCATTATTAGGACAGGCAAAGGGTTCAAGCCCATACAGCCGTATTCATTATTTAATAATTAATTGTCAAAGCCATCTTTGCAAGATTTTTACAAAATTGTTCTTTCTAAAAAAGTAGAATAGCACGAGGAATAAATCATTTTAATGATTTTTGCTTCGTTAGTCCAAGATAGTATAACTTCTTGCGTGCATACACAAATACAAACGATTTTTTTTTAATTTAATCTGCAGACATGGCACGAAAATTATTATATCATATGCATAGATTTATCAGATAAATCAAACATATGGTAAATTTACAATGTTCTTTCAAATCATATTCATAAATCCAATAATTTTATGTGAGCTGCTCAAAAAGTCGAAGACATTGACAAAATATTCTGTTTTTCCAATGCTGTGAAAGACCTTTTTCCATATCTTTCACACTGTTCTGTTCAGAACTTTCTTGGTAATATCTTTTATTTGCCATAAAATTTCTACATCGTTTTCTTTCAAGAGAATATGGTTTAGATACCGAAGACTTTAGTAATAATTTCTCACGACCTTGTCATCTTCCATTTTCTTATTCTTAATACTCCAGACCAGACCCTGTTCCAGTATGTTACCGATACGATCGTTATATGGTTCGGTAGTCTAGGGTGCCTACTACTAATTCATTATTCATTACATTAACCAGACCGGTACCTAATAACACTCTTCCTGAATCTCACAAAGTTTGGTTCAAAAACTAAAAAAAGTGTGCATTAGATCACATGACTGAAATAAATCAAAATATTAATTTTTAAAGTTGTTCAAGAATGAATTGAAATTACGAAATAATCAAGGAATCACCGTTCGCATAACGCTAGCTTTCCTTCGTAACGCTCTCGTCACGCACCAGGATATTCCTCAAGGCGAACAGAAGTTTTATTTTAATAATCAAGAAATCACCCTTCACAAAGACAAGCAAACTCGCAAACGTACTGCTCGACCGATCACACTTTTCGTAATGCTATTGTCACGAATATAAACGTCTAAATCAAGCGTGCGTAAAAAACTTTTATTTAAAAAAAACTGGGAATAATTAGTAAGTCTAGACAAGGGTGAGAACATTTATTGAATCATGAATGATTGAGTCATTTTCAGGCGACGGAAATGACCTATTACAGTGGCGTCGAGAAATGACGAATGAAAAGTTAGTGAAGCGGTAACGGCTGTTTGGCGCGACACTGAATACGGATTTGGAAAAGTAAAAAAATTGGTCAAGAGTGATTCGAAAACGCACGCAAGGCTACTACACTTACAGTATAAAAATGTATGTATTTTTTTCAATACTAGAAACCTGTTTTGTAAAAACTTCTTAAAAAAGTGACCAAGTGCAATTCGGACTCGCTCATGAAGGGTTCCGCTGCAGCAAGTAAATTATGAAATTAAATGCTTTTATTGATGAGTTGATTAAATAAAAGGTAAATTGCGGTTTACGATTTATGACTTATTAAAAAAATCTACTCACTAGATCTCGTTCAAACTAATTTTCGGTGGAAGTTTGCATGGTAATGTACATTTTACCACTTTGAAAGTGGCTCGCGCGCAAACTATTCACTTAAGAAAAAAATGATATTCGAAACCTCAATAACATTATTGAAAACCTGTCCAAGACCCCAAACGTATGGGTTTGATGAAAACAATTTTTGAGTTTCAGTTCTAAGTATGAGGAACCCCCAAAAATTATTGCTTTTTTTTTAAATTTTTGTGTGAAAATCTTAATGCGGTTCACAGAATACATCTACTTACCAATTTTCAACAGTATAGTTCTTATAGTTCAGGATAAAAGTGGCTGGTGACATACGGACGGACAGACATGACGAATCCATAAGGGTTCCGTTTTTTGCCATCTGCTACGGAACTATAAAAGGAATTTATTATTTTGTTGGTACTGAAAAACACTGATATGTCATGCTTGGTTATGTACTTACTTCTCGTTCGGTTAAAATATTATGCTCAAAAGGAACGAAAGTAGTTTGAGTAATTTATATACAATTATAACTAATATTAGTATTTCGTAAAAAAATCAGTTAAAAACTTCTACACGAGGCATCTACAGGAGCTGTAGACTCGCCAAACGCTGGAGTAACTTATGACAAATTTATAACATAAATAGCAAAGGATTTTGGCAACCAAAGTCACCTAGCCCATAGCCCAGTTGGTTGCGAAACTAAAGTGGCAGTGGGCAGCGCACATAGGTGGAAGGACAGATGGCCGTTGGGACAGAAAAGTCTTCAAATGGCGACCACGTACTGGGAGACGTAGTATTGGTATGCTCCCATGTGGGATGGGCCCCTAATGGACCAACGATCTGGTCAAGATCGCCGGAAGACGTTGGATGAGGGTAGCACAGGACTGATCGTCATGGCGATGAATGGAGTTTGAAATTGTACATCGTGATATCTATTATTTGTCCAAATTGTATTAGGCTAGTTTATTTATTTCAAAAGTAGACTACGTTACTACGTTATTCTAGTCCATATTGATACACAGTTTGAATGATAGGCCAAATAAAAGCTTTCAGTCTAGACGTATTATCGTAAAACACTCTCCATATCTTAAATACGCGCTCGTCCAACCGTACTAATGATCATTTCTCAATATTATTCAACTAATTGCAGGCAATCAATTAAAAATCTGCACATTACCGAAAGTGTTAATTAAAAGCAACACGACAGTGAGCCGTGTCGTAAATTAATTTTACTCAATCGACTTAAATGGCTTTTATTTACGTATTTTGCGTTAAATCAAGTGATTTTTATTGCGCCGTATACGATATTTACTACGCGGGTCTTTGTATTGCGATTGAGTTCAGCTTTTAAGTTACGATTTAAATTCGGATAGTATTAACACACCCAGAGGTGGATTTACCAATTTTTTATTGAATGTGGGGAAATATAAGACTACTAGTTACCAAATAGTAAGATATCATCGTAGACTTACGGCCTTACGAATAAACTTAGTATAAACCTGATATGAAAATAAAAAATACAACAGAGTACATACACTACATGGATACGACGATACATGAACTTGCATTCTGTGGCACTAAATAAATTAAGAAAAAGGTAATTCGAAAGTTTTCCGAATCACAGGCAGCCATACAAATAAACGCGGAAAATTTTAACGTCCGAATGAACAATACTATCAATCATAACCAAAATGTCTATTTGTAAATATTTTGCATATTCTTGGTTTATTCTCTGATATAACTATATACCAAGTTTATTTTTAATATCATTAGAATATAGCGTACCTACGATTTTATTACGACGTTTGTACAGACGATCTGACAGTCCGATAATCGGGTACCAAATTTGATATTAACTAATTTAGTATTCAAAATAAAGGGACTAATCCCAAGCGAGGATTACTGTTTACTACAATGTCAATCCATATCAGTGATAGTAATAATAGATTCACTTTTCTTTTCTATCTTGCTTCTTCTTCTCAGATCAAATTGTAAAAGCATTTACATCGCCCATTATAAGACTTACTATCTCGCCTACTATACGCTAGTATATTGTAATAATATTATTATTTATCAATCAATCAATCTTTTGAGATTATAGGGGAGTCACAGTAGCATTATAGACGATTTTTTCGTAAGCAGCTTGAAAATAAGTGCGTTCATAAATGCGTCATATACGATCAAGTCTATCAATGTATTCATTCAAGAAAGATACGACCTTTAGTAACTTATGATGATTGACAAGAGAGAGACAAGGGACGAGCTTAACTCATAGAGAAATCAAAGCTACAAAACATCCGGGAATGGACCAGTATTGTCATAGTGTAAGATCTCTTTCGCATAGAAGAAGATGGCATGATTTTCTCTAAACTGACGGCCCATATCCAACAGAAGTTTTACCTGAAGAAGAATAAGAAGAAAAAATTCATCAAGAAGTGTTTTCGTTATCACTGCGAACAGAAGTCCGTTCTATGAGCTAGCTTCACATTGGACGTAAAATGAAGTCATGGCTACTTCCTTGAAATGACCAGGATCAACACAGTGGAAGGCCTGTTTCGTTTGGAACACAATAGAACGAGGAGCTGATGGCTAGACTCCAGTAAAAGAGAGTAACCTAAAAAGAAAGAAGTATTCATGAATGTGCAGTAGAGAGCACGATGTCGAATGCATTGGATTTAATCTTGACCCGCCATTTCGATTTGATTGATAAAGATGAAAATTTCTTGGGAACTGCAGTGTAGGAAATACTACATTTTTATAATAAAGAAGGTAGTTAAAGTTGCAGATATAGAGGAAAAACTTGCAGAACTCTTACACAAAAAAAAAAGATTACTAAAATGAACCTTAGAGATGGGTCTGCTGTAACTGCTTATAACAATGCTATCAGCAAAATCAACATCCAGCGCGATACAACTGCATGTTTGGTATTGGTGACTATACTAAATAATAGCAGACAATTTTCATCATTTCACTCAAATTCAGTCGGAAGACGTTCGCTGGACAGAGGCCTCCCCCAAAGCTCTTCATGATGGTCGGTCCTGCGTTTTCCGGTACATGGTCACCAATCGATGACTATACAGCCCCAACGGCCATGTGTCCGTCGAGCTATGTACCCTGCCCACTGGCACTTCAGTTTTAAAATCATATGGATAAGTATTAGAAGACAATACTAATGTGTAACTAGTTATTGGTACCAAGTACGGAAAGTGTAAGAAATTATTTACGAAATTATTAGGTATACTGGTGTTTTCGATATAATAAAGGGTCCAAATTTATAAGTGACCTGAAAAAAATGATTTAATTATAAACGAGCGTAATGTTTTTATTCAAATTTCAAAATTTTGTTTTGTGAATACACTTATAATAGATGTAACAAATAGAAGAGATAAGTCAATTTTTCGGTTTAAATATTATTGTAACTGTGAATATTATATACAAGAAACATCGTATATTATTTTTTTCTATTATTTCATAATGAAGCATCGCAAATTCAATGAAAAGTGTTAAAATTACTCTTGGGTTAATATATAGGTATTAATACTGAGTGAACATTCGTATGTTATAAGCGAATGCTATTGTTTTGATATAACAAAAACTGACTAACAGAGGCTTTACTTTAATACAATCTGACCTCATTGCTTAAAATATTAACCTTTACTCTGTCAGTTTTGGTAATGTCCTTACTGTGTCGCCGCCGAGACGCGAGTCTGCGGAGTGTTACGTTAGGTCAAGATCGAGGTGCTCAGTGGAACTTGCCTCTTTACTGTGTACATTTAACAGTTCATATTGAGCAGTTGGCGTAGTTACATGTTTTTCATCATTGACATAATATAAATTTATAACTTATTCACATAACATTAAAACATTAATTCAAAATTAACACCTTATTTGGTGGCAGTAATGTTCAAAGTCTATTGTATACGAAATCGTCCGTCTCTTTCGCACATTTCGTCGGCGATGTATTTTGTTTCAACAATTGAAATGTTATTATTTAGAAAAATTACTAAAAATATCAAGTTAGTTACACAATTTTGTTACTTTAAAGGGGCAGTTACAGAGTTAGGCAGAGTTTTGCTTCAGGCAGTTTTTGAGCTTAATTGTGAGTGTAGTTACTCATTGTTTGTCAGTGGTATTCATTTTTTTTAAATGGCTGAATCCCCCGCAGACACTCAATATTTAGTATAAGGAACAAAATAGAAAACTTAAGAAAAAGAAATGGCAGAGTCAATGGCAAAATAAGTAGCCTTGTTTTAATGGATAATGTTCACCACAAACGAGCACCCACAATATCTTGCGGAATCACAGGAGCGTTGCCGGCCTTTAATGAAGGTGGACGCGCTTTTTTTGAAGGTACCCATGTCTTATCGTCCAGGAAACGCCGTGCAAGGAAGCTCATTCTACAGCTTTGTAGTGCGTGGAAGAAAGTTCCTTGAAAACCGCACTGTGGAGGACCGCCACACATCCAGATGGTGGGGATGATATCCTGATTTCTGGCGTGTCATGCGATGGTGGAATTCGGCGGCAGGAATCAAATGAAACAGCTCTTCGGAACACTCCCCGTGATAAATGTGGTAGAAGACACACAATGAAGCGACGTCTCTACGCAACGCCAAGTGATCCAGCCGGTTCACAGAGCACTGGTCCCCGACAATTGGAACTGCTCTGCGCTGCACGCGGTCAAATGGATCGAGCTGATACTGGGGTGTGCCGAACCAGAGATGACAGCAATACTCCACATGTGGCCGGACCTGCGCTTTGTAGAGCGCTAGAAAGGGCCCGCTTGAAGTATTGCCGTGCTCAATATTGGGTCAACAAATATCGATAATGTATACAAAAACTTAACAAATTACACTAAAAACTTCCTCGAGAATCATGCTATCCATTGCTGAAAACATCATGGAGTTTTTTATTTTATCGGAAACAGACAGACAGTCGCGGCGGAGGACTTTGTTTTATTTTTGTATATGTATATGTGATGTATAAATTATTCCAAAAAAATCCAAACTTGAAGTAGTTAGTAGTAAATACAGCCACAGTTAAGGAATGGATCTAGACTCCACTCCAACTTGACACGGAAGCCATTTCCACAAAAATTATAACCCAACTAGCTCACCCGGCAAATGTTGTTTTGCCATATAAAATATTTTTTGAGTTAGACCGTTCTTGGACTTTGCAACATTACTTTATTTTTCTAAAATTAACATGGCCTATTATTACTCCTTATTACATCAGCTACCTGCCAATAAAAGTCCCGTCAAAAACGGTCCAGCCATTTCAGAGATTAGTCAGAACTAACAGACAGACAGAAAAAATTGTAAAAAATGTTATTTTGGTGAATGTACCGTTTCATATACATGTCGTAAAAAATTGTTATTTCTTTATTACAAACAGACTTTCCAATTTTATTTATATGTTTAGATTAAATAATACGTACTTCGGTTTTAATATGTCGGTTTTTGGTATAGATTAGGAAACGATTGACGGGCTATTTATAAAAAAAATGCAAAATCGAATATGTGTTTAACACATTCGGTAAGCATTTCTTTGTCCAAGCAAGTATTGCTTGCATGCTTAGGAAACTATAGACAACTTTGTAATTTATAATACAATGGTATTAAAATAAATCTTACATAACGGTGTAATTTACAGTTACTTTCAGATTAAGAAATATTATGTTGAAAGATTCAATTTGAACATGGCTGTTCTGTAGCTATTCTACACTTGGTATATGTGAATAATCCTATACATGCCTGGGCCAAACTTTGCTTGAACTTGAAGGGTATATGATTTCGACTTTTTCTCATAACTAACCACAAAGAATTGCCAAGAATTTTTTTGCGTCTGCGGGTTTAGTTTTTTTCACCATAGCTCGTAGTGTTGCTAGGAACCCCACAAGACGGACCGACGATCTGGTCAAGATCGATCGTCTTGGAGATCTTTGGAGGAGGCCTTTGTCCAGCAGTGGACGTCTTCCGGCTCATGATGATGATGATGTAAAGCCTTGATTTAATATGACCCGCAAAGTACTCTTTCACTTTAAGCGGAAGTTGACGCGGTTAAAAATTGTTAGAGCTATTTCCGAAATACAACATAAAGATAAACATTTTTTTTATGGAATAGGAGGACAAACGAGCGTACGGGTCACCTGTTGTTAAGTTATCACCGCCGCCCACAATCTCTTTCAACACCAGAAGAATCACAGGAGCGTTGACGGCCTTTAAGGCAGGTGTACCTACGCGCTTTTTTTGAAAGTACCAATGTCATATCGTCCCGGACATACCGCACAAGGAAGTTCATTCCACAGCTTTGTAGTACGTGGAAGAAAGCTCCTTGAAAACCGCACTATGGAGGACCGCCAGACATCCAGATGGTGGGGATGATATAAATAATTATAAATTTAGCGTATTAAAAACATTAAAATTTATTTATTTTCAAAAGGCACCGCTGTGGTACTAATCTAGCAGGTATCTGCAAAGAAGTTGAACTTGAACAATCAGAAATAGATCTTATATTTCTTAAATATATTATAATATAGATACACCTAGTACTAAGTATATTCTGTATCTATTCCCAATTCTAGGAAACGATAATTGTGTTAATAATTTCACTTCATACACAACAAATAACATGGCATAATATTTCTAGAAAACATTATTGTTCATTGTAAATGAAACCGCAGAAATAGAAATTTTCTCGGCAATTCTTTGTGGTTAGTTATGAGAAACAGTTTGTTGAAATCATGTAAAATTGCCATTAGGCATTACATAAATAGTGAAATGTACAGACATATAGTTTTTACCGATTTATAATCATGTGACTATGATATAAGAATGTATTATTACTGTGGAGAACGGAATGACGTCATTTTTGTAGGAATTTGACAAATACAGATTATTGTACTGAAAACTTTAGCCGCATTGGACAAGGATTGGTAGTGGAAAATTTTATGGGTTCGCGTCACTGAAATGCTTATAGCAGTATATAGTATATCTGTAGCTATACAGTTGACGTATTGTGCACCATAAGTGCTGTGTATATTTTAAAAGTGAAATTGAATGGATTTAATGAAAATTTCAATATGTGTATACTGTGCTTTGTTGTAATAGTGGTTTCGTTTGATTAATATATTATTAAAAAGAATTATTAAATTTAACTGATTATTAATAATTTTATTGTTTTTAAAAATAATACAATTTCAAATGAGTATAAGTTCTAAGTTTTCACTTCTATCGGCAGTCTTTACAACTGCCAATTTCTTTTTATGAGGCAAAAATTGAAAGTTATATCCACACCTAAATAGCAATTAACAGAATTGAACTGTCTATTCAACTCTTTATCAAAAAATACCATTTTACTAGCTGCGTTTATTATAAGGTATATTGATAAAGGAAAAAAGATTCTACGATCTAATATAATAAGGTGCCTTCGTTGGCTAATGAATGAGAATCGCTATAAAAGTGCAAGTAAGTATAGCTTAAACGAGAGGGGTGAAGGAAAACAAAATAAGTGGAACATGGCGACCGGGCGGCGCGGCGCCTGCAAGCTGCGCCTGCGCATGACGTCTTGCTCGTTTTGTATCAAGTATTGTTCCCGCGCGGCAGACGCTTTCGTATTACGTATTTATTCACAAGATTATAAACATCCCTATACGTATACAACGTGGCGCGATAATGGCGACATTAAATTACACTCGGATTGAAATACATACCAGTAATCATAAAAAAATATTCAAAACTAAAATACATAATTTACCTAAATAATTAAATTTTTCATAGGTAGGAAAAGTAGGTATAGGAGTGTTTAATATCAAAATTTTGAAAACCTACTTCTTGTTTGATTTTTAAAAAGTTATTGATGTCATTTTACTGACTAGATAACGTACTTTCAATATCAGTTTAAAGATTTTTCATATCTATATATATAAAAATGAATTGCTGTTCGTAAGTCTCGCTAAAACTCGAGAACGGCTGGACCAATTTGGCTAATTTTGGTTTTAAATTAATAGTGGAAGTCCAGAGAAGGTTTAAAAGGTGAATAAATAGGAAAATGCTGCTAAATTAAATAAAAACAACAAATTTGTTTTTCCTTTGATGTGTCCATACATAATTTCTATGAGAGAATATTTTATTGACGCACGGTTTGACAGTTCTGCTGTTAAACAATTTCATTACGACAGCAGCGTGCATATTTTACGAAGTAATTTTTGATGTTATGATATATTATTGACAAATTCATTTAAAAACATTATTTTATTTATTATATATACAGAAGAACGTCTGTCGGGTCAGCTAGTCTGTAATAATTACAGATTACACCCTGTGTAACTAATTGTACACACTAACTGATTCTTCAAGGTAGAGTCTTAACCGCTGGATATAATTTTAGCATATTCCACATCTAAATTGTTAAATAAGGGATTAATGGTTTAAGTACGACATGTTCAAAGTAGGAATTAATATTTGATATGCTTTTGGTAAGAAAAACCTATATCGGCCTATAATACCTATATCGTATATATAAATACCTATATCGGCGTTCGTAAAAATGACAAAGATTAAGCCATTGTATGAACCATACTATCGAGTACGACGCCGGAGCAAGTAATGAGAGGCTCGGTAGGGCCGGTCCATCAGACCAAATCCGGTAATGTGTTTAGGCCATTAGAAGTATGGTGGTAGTGGCTTACTGTTGGTTTATACCCATTTTTATATAAAAAGAAGAGGAGAAACGGACGTACAGGTTACCTGATATGATGTGATCACCGCCGACCACATTCTCTTGAGAAACCAGAGGAATCACAGAAGCGTTGCCGGCCTTTGTCGTTCGCTCTCTTTGAACGCTCTGCTTAAGGAAGTCTCTTTAATTTATTTAGATTTTTTTCAAAAAGGAAGACTTACAGCCTACAATAATTTACAAAAAGCCAATAATATTATGTCCTCATGGATTGCAAATTATTGGTTTAAAATATTTATGAACTCTTAAGTTAATACTGGGAACGATTAGTAGTAGAATAGTCAAACAATTCGTTACTCATCGACTACCTAGCAGATGCTACGCTTGTGTAGAAAACGGTGTAAGCTTACTCTCGCTTATCAATTTTATTAATAGTTTCTGCTCAATCGCCACAAATGTATGTATAAGAGGATTGAAACGCAAAAGAATAACAGGGGTATTTAATTTTATAAAAATTAATCTGTGTTATTAATAAACGTGAAGTAAAATTATTCCAAATTTAAAACATTTTGTCTTTATTCTACCTTTGTCACTACAGAATTACATGACAGGGATAACTAATTTTAAACTTGGAGTAACTTTACACTGCACTTATAAATAAGACAGAATAACTCGGGACAATTATTAATTGTATTTTTGTATAAGCAGTCATCAATGTATAAGTATTTAGTAAAATTCTGTTTTTTTAATATGAAAAACACATTTAATTTTCATTAATATGTATTTATTATAATTATAAGTCCGTTCGTATCACGGACAGTTGTAAAACAAGTTATCAACCGCAAACTTCCTCATATCTCTAAATCAATCACCTCAAATTAAATGAACTTCTAACCACAAGCTCGCCAAGCGTAAATAACTTCAGATTAATATCATATTACTTGTTAATTATATATTACATCTAATTAAAATTAATATTGATAAAGGAGGTAGCTGTCTAAATCACAGAAAATTTTTCCTAACACTATATTTGGGGAGCGTTACCTATTAAATTTTACATTAATAATGACAACTTATATAGGGCTGTTCAATATATTTGACAGCAAATTTTTCAGCCTATTTGAAGCGCCACTCGCGAGCGTCCAGAGAACTAATTTTGAAGTATAATACAAATGGCTGCGAATGAACGTACAATACTCTGAAGTATTTTTACATTTTGAATTAATTTCGTTCGTTTTCCTTGTTATTTATACTTTCAAGAATCAACGTAGTAAAGTACACAATTTTTTTGTAAATAGTTTCCCACCATCTATGTTGTCCATGAGGTTGTCATCACTAGTATTAGTACCGCAGACTCTCGCTACATGGCCAACAGCGACAAAATGGCGGTTATCAATCAGGTACAAAAGCGCTTTGACAGCCGCCAGTCCAATGGTATATAGTAGAGGGCAGTGGGGCACCACAACCAACCTTAATAATAATTACTTCCCATTACAATCAAATCATTACCAGAATAAATAAATAAAAAGAAAATATTAATAATCGATAAATTATGGGCTTATCTTAATGTTGGTACTGTTGTGGAATTTTTTAAACTAACATTATAATTATAATATGTATATATTGTATATATATATATATATATATGTTTTGCCAACTGATACAAGTATTTACAAAGTAATAAATGATAGTAGTTATATACCTAATGCAACTATTAATTGGGATATCTATGACGTTGGCAGCGCTTGCTACCATGTTACTGACAATATAATATATATCTACCTAAGATCAATTATATGTCTAGATGGACTGTGACAGCTGTGAAAACGTCGAAAAAAATGGAGGTTGACAGTAAACCTCTATTTTGAGCAATACACGCATACTATCACAAAGTGACATATAAATCGCGAGTGTAAGACGTAGCTTTTCACGCATACTAAAGTAATAAACCTGGCCTTTTTTCATGGGTCTAGCAGCAAGAGCCTCTACCTTTATACACTTAAGTATTGAAAGTTTTTGTACATCATAAAACTAATTTAATAATAACCTGAGAAACTCAGAAGAAACTCAGCGGGTTTCTTTTTTATTTATAAAAATTCGTTACCATAAAATTTATGATTTAATCTGATGGCGGTCGCTCCATTTCCAAAGTGTGGTATCATTAAGAAAAAAAATTATGTTATATTAGCCTTTATCACACAAACGTTTTTTAACAATTCTTTTGAATTTTGTAACTTGTTCGTAACACTTTTTTTAGAACACTTTCTGGCATCATGTTGTAAAAGCATAATATAAATCTCGGTATGTTTCTTCGTTTTGGTGACTCTATCTACATGTGAACGAATAAATAACAGACAATAATTAATTAATATAATAGGTATGCGAACATCTTATAAATATTTGGATAATGAAACAACAGCGTCAAAATATGGGGGAAACTCAAATATCCTTGAATAGTGATTAATATCCGGGCAAGAGGCTCACGTCATTGAAAGTGGTGAGGCAGCCGCCCATGGACATCCGCAACACCAGGGATCCAGAGATGCGTTGTTAACCTTTGAGTTGGGAGTATGCTCTTATCTTTAAGGCGACACTAAATGCTAGCGACCTTGAGCGATATGAGTTCACGGCTTCCGGCCCGTAACAAAGCCAATATTTTCAAAATTCTTGCGTGGAAAACAGTTTATATGCTTACAATCCTCTTTATTCATTAATAATTGTAAAGTTGTACTAAAAAAATGGGTTACGCCATGCCAAAAAGCTTGTTTAACTGCAAGGAAAAGTGGTAGTTCAAAAAGGCTCTGGAGTGTTAACTATAACCAACAGCAAGCATTAGCAACCTACAAATAAGACTTAAGGATATGTGTAAAAGGATTAAGTAGTGTTAATAACTCGAAATGCTATATTTTCACCAAGAAACTTCTCTAAAAACACCTTGAATGCGTGTTTTCTGCTTACTCTTCGCCTTAATGTCCCTAAGTCATATCGGTTGGGTAAAACTGCAGCCGGTCATTCATTTTACAAAGTACGAGGGAAGAAATTTCTCGCAAAATACGTGGTTGTAGAATGCCAGACGTCAACATAATACGGATGGAATTTCGTATTTTGACGTAAAGTCCCGTGGTGGGATTCGGCAACGGATCAACGAAAGAATCAAGCCGGTCGGAGTTTACTTGATAGTTGATGATTCGAGCCGTTCTTCCTTGTATGCGGTCAAATCGAAGAAGCTTGTACTGGGGAGCACCGCCCAGAGGTGAGAACAGTACTCCATGTAAGAGACCTAATGCTGTTAATAATGAAATTTATGTAGCGAAAAAACAAACTTTGCACTATCAAGAGTGAATAGAGAGACAGATGATCTATCAACTTATTATAGCTCTCATTAAAATATAATACTCGTATCAATCGCTTGTTGTTTTGAAACATATGCTTAATATTTTTTGGTACAAATTTTGGTCATGTTTTTTTTTACATAATATAATCTAATACATATTTTATATGGCTTAGAACGCGTGAACTTTAAATGGTTTAGGTTATACTAGCGTTATTCAAAGTTCATGACTATAAATCTTGTTAGCATAGCAATTACCGATTTTAAAGTGAGTATAATCACTTATTAAATTTTATTCAAAATAGGAAATTCACTCACCCAATATTTATTCATGCATTATTAAAGTGACAAGAGCAAACTACAAAAAAACTTAATACAAAATGAACGTGAATTCCGGAATTTTCCACAGTTTCCGTGTTAGCAAAGCAAATACATCGCGTCAATGGTTGCCAGTCTGCAAACAGCACAGCGCCGCAGATACGAGTAACATTCACCAATATTTGACACATGAATCTCATATTTACTTTCATTTTTGTTGTTCAGTCGCAAAGAGAATAAAATATGCGATAGACAACCCATTGTAGAAAATATTATACATTCTGATAAAATAACCGTACTGACTACAACCGAATAAATAGTTATTTTTGTTGTTTGTCATTACATTGAAGTAAAATGACTGGGCAAATGAGACATAACATCTGATGTCTAAAAAGTGACGAGCGCAATTGTAGTGTGCCGCTCAGAATTTTTCAATAATCCTGATCGGAACTGTTTTGTACTGTAACACATAGTAAGGAATCATCCTAAAAAATCTTTAAAAGAATGACCGTTGAGTTTCTTGCATGTTCTTGTCACGAGCTCTACTTTTCCGAACATATTCAGTAATATAAATGAAATATTTATAATGACGATTCAAAAGCGCAAACTGAAATAATTCACGTTATATAAACGTTTTTTGAATCGATTAAATATTTATTCGATTCCAATTTAATCGATATTCTCCATTATTCCTATTTTAATGTTTTTTCAATGTGTACATTGTAAAATGAGCTAGTTTTTTGTATTTCACATCAGAAAAAAATATATCCTTTTTTTAAAGAATATTTCAACTTGTTAACCGTTAGGCCCAAAAGTCCCATTCTCCTTTGGTAACATACCTTTTCTTTTTTTCAAGTGCTGTTTTAATATGTAATGCGGTGATTTACTTACCAAATAACATCCGCGCAATCATGTCTTCCAAAACCATGGTAAAAATCTTTCTCGTTAATAATAATAATGATAAAGTTTATGTATGAAAGATACAGAGACTCATAAAAGTGTAGTACCTACTTAAAATTCTGTTAGCTTCATTATACTGATTATAAAGTAGATAATAAAAAAAAAAACTTTATTATGTCCATTTACGGAACTTCCCACCTGCGATGGTGTAAAAATTATTAACGTATATTATGCAATATGCATTCTACTTTGCCTGCTATCATTCTGAGTATTACTGTATAGTAAATTAAGAAATTTGTAATTTGATTTTTTTTGACGGGAACGCAAGTTCCAATCGGTCACTGGTCGGGAACGGACGTCCCCGGGTGTCGTGCTGCTTACTGAGCAACAATCAGTAATATCTCAGTTGTGCCCAAACGCGAGACATAAGACACTGCAACAACGAGGCAACCCAACCAATATCCTGAATGCAACATAAAATTATATGTTGTTCTTGTAACAGCCACTTACCTGCAAATGGTACATCACAGACGTACTCTTCGACACAGTCAGTGTTTCCACTTCTGTCGGTCGCGCCACTGGCAACAGACATGGCCGACGCCGCCCGCAGCAGACTTGACTCAGTCTCCGTTTGACTGTCCCGCAGCATGGATCTTCGTTTATACTCCTGTTGAAAAAAAAAATGAAAGAAGCATTTTTAGGTACTCTTGTAGATTTTATTAGCATGTTTGAATAAGGATACTATTTCCACCATATTGTCTTAATTTACGTTTAATATATACCTATAGGTAGCGCGCGAGTTGAATGCAGTCGGGACCTGAGGTAAAGAGCGGGAGCATCTCCCCCCGCTGTCCGCACGCCTCGTAGTGGTGTGCCATCCTTGACAGTTATCGTACGCTTACCGTGTTATCGCGTTCATACTGAAGTTGCCATCCCGTATTATTTTTTTGATATTAATAATGACTGATCCGAGTCCAAAAAAACAAGATTTACTTTTTATACATCACCAAGCACAAGTAATGGAGAAAAATGTTCAAGACGTGCGTTGAAGAAAGGCAGAACAACAATTTGATTAGGTTAAAATGATGAAAAAATTAATAAAATTATTTTTACATACTAAACCAAATGTAAAATGGTATAATTAAAGCATTATTTAAATTTTATCGACACACTCATGATGACAGTCATCAATTATAATTAGGTCACAGCACTATCGCATTCCTGAACTCAGTATTCGTATTCCTCGCGCGATATCTGTATGTATGTAACGGAATCTTAGACTTGATCTTCACCCGCTTCTAGAAGTCCGATTTACTTGAAAATTAGCACACCTATTATATTTTGGGTCCGATGATAATGCAATTGGCATTGCATCCTAACAAGAATTAATAGGAAATTTATAAGAATATCAACACACTAAATTTCATAATTACAAGTACTGTTGATGTTGTGTTATATTCTTCAAATAAACTCCAAAAGCAAAATGTTGATTTTATTTTTGTAGATCAAAAAATGCACTGATTAATCTAAGTTATACACTTTACCATTAACCACCACTTACTAGATCTCACTTACTAAGTTTTAATGAGAAGGAGTGGCATGAAACTTATTGCAGTTCTTTTAAATAAATATTTGCAAGTTTATCACTTTACAAATGATTTTAAATGAAGCTTATGTAAAGTGATGCAACAAATATACTATCTATAAACGTTAAAACTTACCTAGGCACTTAAGTTAGTGATTTTTTAAGTAGAAATAACCACTAGCGTTATTAAATGCATGCATTTAAATAAACCTCATGTATATAAATAAATAGTGGTCACACAGTCTATGTACCTACATAAATAAAGGTATAACGGGAATATTTCGAGTATTTTTAAGAAAAATAGCGCATAAATAAAAACATTTAACATCTGTATTTGAAATTTTGCTTTTAAATGTGGTTTTTTAAACATTATTTCTTCTGAATTACCGGAACTTGCTTGGGTTATCAGCCTGGATGATGAGGAATGGTTCGAGGATACAGTAGCCATTCTGATTCCATAGTGACTGTATGAGGCAAGAAAATCAACCGTTGACATCTCATGTTCAAAATACATACCAACATACATACATTTAAACATACAATACAGTGTAGTCAAACTCTGGAGCTACACTCCGGGTTTAAATGATCCTAAGACTCCAATTCAAGCCTTTAGCAAAAAGGCTGCGCATGAGACAGTAGGGTTAAGAAGCACATTTTAACCAAGATGTAGTAGTAGTATGGAAGACGCGGCTGTAGTGAGCACAAAGCCGCGCGGAAAATCTATTAGTGAAAATAATTTACCGGCTGCAGTAAACGGTGATAATATTATTACTCCTATTAACTTTCAGTGAATAGATTTTATAGGGAGCCAAGATTGCAAAATTAATAGTGATAAACCCTAGCCCACCTACACGATAATGATAGGAATCATTACAAAAAATAATTAATTCTTAAAATTGGAATCAAATGCACTTGTTTAACAGTAAGAGACGCCGCAGAATAAAGTCTGTAAGAGAATATCTCTTCAATTCTGCGCTCCTCGTACAGGATACAGAATTTATTTTTAGTTATTATTATTCTATTTCTTTTTTATTCTTATTTCATTACTGCAAAAATTATAATGTGGTTGGAGATAAATAAAATCAAAAGAAACCACATAAAAGCCACTTATTCCCAGAAGACCAAACCATATTTTCCCAAATACAAAATCGAGTTACTAACCCGGTAAACACTATGTACTGATAAATTTCTGCAAAATTGCGATACCCCAGCATGGAGTAACGCCTTTACAAAAAAAAGGAGCAATACATATAACAACAACAGTAGATGAAGAGCGGTCCGAATCATGGACGATCAAGTCATCTCCGATCGGCGTGATTATTTAGCGTGATTTGGGGTCCTTCTGCATCTACTACAGAATATATATCGGGAATTTTCAGGGGAGTTGTTCAGGGTGAAACCAGCAGACTAATTTCATCACGGAACATAACGTCAAAAAGAAAAATTCCACAACAGCGTTTTTTGCAAGAAACTTTTTGCCTCATAAAGTCGCTGAGGAATCAATTACCGGCTGCAGTATTCTCGAACCTATATTACTTAGAGCTTATATATACACTAAGAACATGGGCTAACAACGCATCTCCTGATGTCTAGTACCTACAGTAGATGTCCATGGGCGGTTACTTAATCACTTTCCATGATCCAATACGAAAGCCTCTTGCCCGTTTACCCTCTTAAATAAAAAAGAGGTTTGTATAGGGAGCTGTGGATAATAGGATTATCTTTAAATTGCATGGCAACACTTCAATGAGCAAGCTTGAATACTTATATAGCTATATTGTTTCAAAGGGTACATTCAACGGCATGGATGAGACTAAACTACATGGGGATAATCCCTTTCAACTCAAGCCAGGTAAAAGATTAAGCAAGTGCGCAAAAACCTAAATAAAAATTACGTCGTCATAAAACATTTTTCAAGTTCTGTTACTATTTATTATTTAAGTGAAAATATTTTTGGAGAAGAATAAATGCTCTGTGCATCTGAGTTTAATAGAATCTGTAGTGAAAACTTCTTCTTGAAAAATGAACCCCGAGCCACTAAATGATGATGAGGTAAGTGCCATGGTAGAAGGCACTAGTCTCCAAAGGTTTGGTATGAGCACAATTTTAATCCATTTGCATCAAATCGGTAAAATAAAAAGATTGAAAAATTTATGCCCCATGATTGAACAGACCTGCAGAGCAAAAAAACCTTAGCATGTTGAATTGGCACAGAAAAGAAGAGACTCCGCGGCGAATTCCATGTTAAAGCAATACACCACACGCGGCTAAGAATCCGCTTAAAATCTTCTCTAACATCTTCAGTACTCACCAGATCTGCCCGAACCGACATCCATTAATTCCGTGATTTTCAATTTTTTTAGTGCAAAAAAGATTCTTTTCAAGATGATGATTTACAAAACGTCATCACATTTTGTTAAGTCTAGGTCCCCAGAGTTCTACCGTAAAAGCATAAACGACCGTCCCGTGAGTTGGCATAAATGTATGGACAACTGCAATTTCATGCTAGGGGTTAACCCTAATACGAGTATAATATGACCCTAATTATTCATCATCCCTTCATATTAATATCAGTTTTGTTCACTTTTTTTAAATTTGTCTTATCTGAAACTATTATAGCTTTACAAAATCTTTTCATGAAATCATATATAAATTAAAACCTTTTATTGCAAAACTCCTTTCATCAGAATTTTTTGTAATAAAATTGAATTGATAGAAGCTTATGTTTGTATTTCATTCTAAAGTTGTGAAGCTATTCGAAAGGGTTTTTACTTCGCTGTTTAGGTTATTCGTAATTTAGGTTGTTTTACGATTTAGCGTTCCATTATATTGCCATGATTTTATTGTCAGGCGTTAAATGGTTTTCGTCTAGTAAGTTGGTTCTCATTATTCTATGATCTAGATGTAAATATATATTTTTTACAAAAGAAACTCTACCAGAAATTTCGCTGCAGAAAGACCATATAAACTAGCTTCTCAGGTGTAGTTCCTGCATGTCAGACATCAGCCGAACAATTTTTCTTCTTTCGAGAAGATACCGGAGAATTTCACAAACTATGACCGAAACTTACAGATTGCACACCAATTTTTAAATCATCGTTTGGGGTGGAGATTAGATACGAGTATAATACAGTATAGAACAGATTAGTGAATACGAACTTGTATTTCTATGTTACAAACTAAGTTTAATTCAATTTAGGGTATTCAAATTAATTAATGCCGCCGTAAGAATCTGCCTTAATTTGATCCAACGTAATTTTCAGTATTACATCCAGGAAACTGTTGTTTATTGGGGAAGATCTCTTATGGTCTGGGACGGCATCTTGGTAACCGACCAACCAGAACCATTTTTCATGGAGCCGACGCGGACGGCTTTACACCTGCGTTCACTTATTAGCACTAAATCATCGATAGATTGTGCGTGTGGTGTCGCACTAGAATAGCACCACCCCATCTCCTTCCGTGGGTGTCGAAAGAGGTGACTAAGGGTTTCAAAGAACGGAGGATGGGCAGAAGTGTCTTTCCGAGAAGCACCAACATTTTTTTTTATGGAATAGGAGGACAAACGGGCGTACGGGTCACCTTGTGTTAAGTGATCACCGCCGCCCACATTCTCTTGCAACACCAGAGGAATCACAAGACCGTTGCCGGCCTTTAAGGAAGGTGTACGCGCTTTTTTTTGAAGGTACCCATGTCATATCGTCCCGGAAACACCGCTCAAGTAAGCTCATTCCACAGCTTTGTAGTACGTGGAAGAAAGCTCCTTGAATACCGCACTGTGGAGGACCGCCACACATCCAGATGGTGGGGATGATATTCTAACTTGTGGCGTGTCGTGCGAAGGTGGAATTCGGCGGCTGAAATCAGGTTAAACAGCTCTTCAGAACACTCCCCATGATAAATGCGGTAGAGGATACACAATGAAGCGACGTCTCTACGCAACGCCAAGTGATCCAGCCGTTCGCAGAGCACTGGGTCCCCGACAATTCGAGCTGCTCTGCGTTGAACGCGGTCTAATGGATCGAGTTGATACTGGGGTGCGCCAGACCAGAGATGACAGCAATACTCCATGTGTGGCCGGACCTGCGCTTTGTAGAGCGCTAGAATCTGAGCCGGCTTGAAGTATTGCCGTGCTCTATTGATGACGCCCAGCTTCTTCGAAGCCAATTTGGCTTTGCCTTCCAGATGGCCACGAAATTGGCAATCGCTGGAGATTTCGAGACCCAGTATTCCGATACTAGGCGACGCTTTAAGGGAAGTGTTATCGAAGAGCGGTGATACGACAAATGGGGTTTTTTTAGTGGTAAACGCGCAAACTTGAGTCTTCTGGGGGTTAAATTGGACAATGTTCAATTTACCTCATTCCGCGACCTTCTCGAGAGAGGACTCGATAGAAGACACAAGTTTCTCCCGGCACTGGTCGACGTTTTCCCGAGAGAGACCTGCATGTACCGTGTATACGGCTTCACCAGTGCTGTCGTCTGCATAGCAATGTATGTTGAAGATGTCCAACATATCATTGATATGCAGAAGAAACAGCGTGGGAGATAGCACACAGCCTTGGGGCACTCCAGCGTTCACGGGCTTAGGATTCGAGTAAAAACCGTCAACAACGACTTGAATCAGTGAGAAAGCTGGAGGTCCACTTGCATAAGCTCTCGGGAAGCCCAAATAATGGAAGTTTGGAGAGGAGCGCCTTGTACCATACACGATCAAAGGCCTTCGCTATATCCAGCCTAACTGCCAGGCCTTCCCCCTTGCTTTCAATAGCCGCCGCCCATCTATGTGTTAGGTACTCCAGAAGATCACCTGCCGACCGACCATGGCGAAAGCCGTACTGTCGGTCGTTGATCAACTGGTGACCCTCTAGGTATACTAAAAGCTGGCGGCTAATTATGCTCTGCTATGCTATTTTGGAGAGCAGGGAGGTGATAGCAATAGGCCTGTAGTTCGCCGGATCCGAACTGTCTCCTTTTTTTTGGATCGGATGGACAAGGGCTGACTTCCATGAGTCAGGGACTACGCCTTTGGAATAAGAGTGCCGGAATAAACGCGTTAGCACCGGCGTCAACTGATTGGAGAAATGCCATCCGGCCCGCTCGAATTCCTGACGTCCAACGAAAACAGAGCTCGCCTAACAGTTTTCTGTCTGAACTGTACTTTAGGCATAGAAGCTCTGACACCGCGGGATGGTCGGCGGTGTTTTTCCGTTGTCGTCAAGAGTCGAGTTGGAGGCGAAAAGAGCGCACAGGAGCTCGGTCTTCTCTTTTGCCGATTTATCCGAAGGGAAACAAACCTAGCCCCAAGGGTAGGATGCAAAAAAGGAACGCATCCCAATCTGACTTGTAGTGCCAAACGCGGCGGGTCGCTGGTGGTCTGCAACGTTGGCGTCGGATGAGCACTATACTCCTGACCAGGCAATGGTCGGACGTTCCGAGAGGGGCGTCGACAGAGACCTGGTAACTATAGGGATGTGTAGTCAGCAGAAGATCCAATAATGACGGCATGTGGCTATCCTCATCCGGGAGCCGCGCTGGCGACTCAACCAATTGGGACATACCATACGCCAATGCAAAATTATGCACCGATCGCCCTGCGTAGTCTGTAGTACGTGATCCAAGCCATTCGGCATTGTGCCCGTTGAAATCACCTAAGACTACGATTTCAGCGCAGGGGATCTGTGCAAGCATGTCGTCAATTGCCGATTGAACGCTGCCCATGAGATGATCGGTTTCTGCGTTACCACTATGGGACCTGTAAACAC
Source organism: Leptidea juvernica (assembly GCA_949711755.1). NCBI lineage: Eukaryota > Metazoa > Arthropoda > Insecta > Lepidoptera > Pieridae > Leptidea > Leptidea juvernica. Next base: position 6,242,042 of record CATIXQ010000037.1, on the reverse strand, counting down.
ACGCATAGATGCGGACGCGGTCCTCTAAATCTACGCGGAGCCAGAGAGTAGACAGGTCCCTACCCTCAAAATTGCCGAGACGGCGACAGCAGATATCGTCCCTAACGTACACACATAACCCGGCATGAGGCAAAAAATTGTGCTCAATTTTGTACCCGGGATACGTTAAATATGACGTATCGCTAGGTCGATATATCTGCGTCCCGTAAGGAAATACAAGGCCGGCTGCGCCGTCTCACGATGGTGGTGGACGGCGTTTAAGTTGGAGTGAATTCCCCTGATGTTACAAAAGTCCACATTAAGCGTGAAGCGGGGTGCCGTGGTGTTGCTGCCCTGTTTGTCCTGAATACGAGGGGCAGCCCGAGCGCGAATACTAGGGGAGGGATTCTCCGGTGCCCTCCTTGGGTAATTTCTCTTTAAATACCGCTCTCATATTTTGTTCGGGGGAAAGGGAATGGCCTCCGGTCCTCGACACTAACCTATCCAAAACATAGCGGCACTAGGCCGCTACTTCACGCCGGTATTCTGTGCGAGTGTGGTAAGTAACCCGGACGAGTCTGGCCATAAGCCAGAACAGCGCAAATGGACTTGGATCAGCCCCGATGGTACCACCAAAAATTATATAGACATCATCATGTCGACCAAAAGACATATTCAATAATGTATCTGTGTGTCTAATGTATAAACTCAGTGAAAACTGGGAGTGATCACCGCATAGTAATGGGCACATTGAATATCAATCCATAACTGGAGCCGTCTCGACTGGTGAACTCTACGCTACGGCCTGCACCCATCCAGATGCAAAACCCGGAAAATTTTCAACTTCGAAACAAAAACGCTTCGAATGTCTCGCTGCGTTGACGTGGACGAGGTTAATAACAAGTTCGTGGCAGCTGCTCAAACGGCAGGTTCTAAGTTCTTTAGGGCCAGCCGTTCAAAAAGAACCGGAAAAATCTCAGACTCACACCCTAGACCTACTAATTGATGGATGTAACATGCCAAATGGTCCTTCAGTCACCGGATGATGCATCCCAGTATAGGCAGCTAAATAGACAATATTTTTGTTTTTTCAAATTCAAATATTTTTATTCAAAATAGGATGTGACATCACTTATTGAATCACCAAATCAAAACAAAAAAACAAATCTCCAAGTCATTGATTCGCGATATACGCCGCCGTAACACGTAAGAAGTGTGAAGGCGGCCATAGAGCGTAACAAAGGCTCCAAAGTATTCGCACGATATTTTTCTATTGGGCAGAGCCAACTAACGAGGCTACGGACAGTTATACAGGACTGCAAGTGCTCCTGTTACAAAGAAGGCTGAAGACGAAACTAACCCGACACTATACCGAAGATATCCCAGACGTCAACCTGTACGAGATTAGTATGGCCCTAAAACAGCTTAAAACAACGAGGCGCTGGGTGATGATGGAATTACAGCCGAGCTTCTGAGAGCTGGTGATACTCCTTTATTGAAGATTCTCCAGAAGCTATTCAATTCCGTCATCCTTGAGGGCAAAACGCCGCAAAGAGGTATGGTGGGGCTATTCTTCAAAAAGGGCGATAAACGCTTTTGAAGAACTAGGTATAGGCCGACATCACTTCTGAGCCATGTATACATAAGCTGTTTTCTAGGGTTATTACGAATCGTCTCGTAGGTTCGACGACTTACAGCCTCCCGAACAAGCCGGATTTCGAAAAGGCTTTAGTACCATAGTCCACATACATACTCTGCGGTAGGTTATACAGAAGACGGAGGAGTATAACCAGCCACTATGCTGGTGAACTGGGTGATCTGGGCGGTGCTTCAGTCTCTTCAAAGGTGCCACATTGATTAACGCCACCATGTCAGTTCGTCTCCAGGATCAGTTCTCGAAGCCTATCCGACTGCAGCGGGAAGTCAGACAAGGCGATGTTATATCGCCGAACTGATTAATATCAATGAGTTTTCACTCATTTTATTGATTATGTCCAGAGTATTTATATTTTAACGGACATAATTATGTTTTTACATACAAGTCGAAATTAAAATGTTTGACATGTTTGCAAAAATATCAAAATTAGGTGTTTGTCATTTAATGACAAGATGAAATAAGATCCAATATACCAGCCGTTTCCGTAATTATTTTGATAATTATATTTTTTTTTCTTTTTCTCTAGAACCAAAATTAAATCTATTTTACCGTGCATCATCTTCTCAAACATCAAATAATCCACTTTAATTTGATCCTCCATATTTACCCACCAGTATCTTATTAATAATAAAAAACTAAAAAAAATAAAATGAAAAACAAATAAAGAAATAATAAAAATTTATTATCATACACAAAATAAAATCGAACATAATACATAAAAAGCCTTAAACTTAAACTTCTATATATATCTAGCGAAATAATATTAACTCAATCTACCTATATCACTTTAATAATACTATGTTTTAAAGACACAAATGAAACATGGTAATTTTAAAAATAAATGCTTCAAAATCGGTGTTTTTAAATAGCGACATGTATATTGCAGCTATTTGGTTAATCAATTGAAGAGCATCGCCGTTCATCAAATGTCAGCAAACGTGGGATAATCGTTTAGCCATTTAATTAAAATGAAATGAATTCATAATATTTGGTCAGGTAAGGTTAAGTTAAGGTTGGTTAGATTATATTAGAAACAATACAAAACAACATTAAAACTTATTCTATCCTTAGATCATTTATACATCTAGATATACTAAAATTGAGTTTAGAGTTAGCCTCTATTTTGAGCATTGCACACAAACTAACACAAAGTGTCATACAAATCGCGAGTGTAAGACGTAGCTTGTCACGCACACTAAAGTATTAAAACTGGCCTGTTTTTATCGGTTGTCTAGCAGCAAGAGATTCTATCTAGACGTATAAATTATCTAAGATTCTATCTTTGAAATGTTGACGCCATATTGTTTTGATGACTACTAGCACTTCAGAGATAATAATTAAAAATAATTGATAAGCCGAGAAGTTTACGTTGAATAGTGTTAATAAATGACCGGCCTAGGCTATCAATTGAACACCAGCATTTAATGAACGGGCTAGTCTGTCCATTGACTAGCTCATTTAAAATGGCTGCGACATAATAACTCCGAAAAAGTTAGATACTTTGTTAAGAACCGTTCTTAAACCTAACTAGCACCTTAAGAATAACAATAAGCACCAAATAAGGAATACGGTATTTAACATATCAAAGAAATAAATTATTTATTCAAATCAAGACATCAGTAGCATTTTAAAATTATAGGTATTCAAATAATTAATATTTCATTGAAATAGTCAACATAAACTTAATTTAGAAGTAATAATTTAAATTTTTCACTATTCATAACGAATAATACAACTGGCCAAAAAAAAATAAAATTATTGAAAGACATCATGCAAAATGACATTGACATAATATCCACTAGTATAATTTTTATACAATTTGTACGTTGATTCTAGTTTTATGGACTCTGGCCATAAGACGTTTATTATATGAATATGTATTTCATCATATTTTTGTCATACACCCAAATATAATAACTATTTACTTCATGGCGCATATAGACAGAAAGAATATTATATCCTCTTCAAAATAAAAATAAGATATAAAAGTTCGTCATAAATAATAAATCCATTATGTTGAATAATAACATATCTTTCTACAACGAAAAAATTTCATAAAATACTTAAAACGTTTGTTCTATCATGAATTAGTCACATCATCCTGTGATTTTTTCCTAATTCTTATCTCTTCTACAACCTCCATAATAAGCTGAAATATCGAAAACATATTATTTATTTGCAAAATAAAACATACAGCATGCGCGTGCCTTAAAACAAATTTTGTGACGTGTTTAAATTATATATATTACGTTTTGAGAGTTGTTCCTGAAGACATAACCTAGATGACAACAGGCCATGGGCTAAGTCTTTGTACGTGAGGTATTAAACAGCTGTTGTAAGGCAGCCAAGAACACCTATTTGACGTGTAAAAATAACAAAATACTAACTGAAATAAGTTTGTTTATAATTTTTTTTGTTGCTACTTCGAACCTTTTTAACTCGAAATTTTTAAGTGTTCCCTGGGAGCGCTCTGCGAATATCGTATAGAAGAATTCGCAACCAGAAGCTTGTATATTATATTAAAATTAAGGCAACACTTACGATTATAATAAAAAAAAGCATTTGTATAGTATATAGTGTCAATAATAATCTTCTAAAGTCTATTTAGTTGTTGAACACTTAAATATATGTACACATGATATTTAGACATTGTTAGTATATTTAACTGATACTAACTAACATTCTTCTTGTTATATCAAATCATAGACTTACAATAGACTAGCGAATAGACAAAGAGTGCGATAGAGAGAGTCTTATCTCTAACGGAGATACAAGATAGAAAAGGTAAGCCGAATCTATTGTTACTGTAACCGACTTGCATTGACAAGTCGTAAAGAGTCAAACACGCCTGTCATTAGTTCCTCAGTATTTTTAATTCTAAGACGTCAGTTCGTGTATACGCTAGTATATTCTAAATCTAAGTATGGGATAGAAGTCGCGTGATAGAAGCGTCGATATGAATTCGTAGACGTATAAAGGCTTGGCCCATTTTGAAACAACTGCTAAACATGCATTTAAATTTATTATAGAAGTATGTAATAGTAAGTAAAGGAAACTAAGCAATAACATTATTTTATAAAAAAAAATGATTGTACGAAGGTTTTAGTGACCAGAAATCATACAATTAAGAACTTAAACTAAAATACTTAGTGGTTTGACTGATTCTAACAGTAAGGTATATGCCCCTGCACATATTTTTATAGTGTCATTGAATGCAGGTCTCATTGGCGGAGGCTACATGTGCATATCGTATTTGGCGTACGCAATTGTACACTATCTGGTTTTATAATAGTATCAGTTGATTTGATTTTCATTTGTGTGATCACTAGACTAAGCTTAACACAGGTATAATTCTGTGCCCTTTACATTTAATTAATCACTCTTCAATCCCACTTACTTTATTTTGTGACACTCGCTTTGGACGTAACAAGTCATAATTATATGTAATAATTCCCCAAAACCTGTCATTGACTAACCTACTGCATTGTAAATTCGTAAGAAAAATTGTATTTTATAGGTGCTACGAGCAAGACTATAAAAACAATGTGACATCATTATACTATAGTGCATAATCTAGTGCATCCGTAGTGACGTAATAGAGTGCTACAAATTTACAACTACCCACATAACACTACAATCCAACATCAATTCAATCAGGACTAACCTGACTTAACGGCCTTATCCTCTCATGAATACTGTTTTCTGCCTGTTTTGCCGATGGTGGTGGATGGTCGGGAGTGGGCGGTTGCTCGTAGTGCGAGGGAGACAAAGGAACTTCAATCCTCGGTCCATCATAATAACGCTCACAATCGCTTGGACTAATCATTGATTGGTCGTCTAAGAGACTCTCTAAGGAAGACTTTTCTTGATTCGAATACTTTCTAACCCTTTCTATAGTCCTGTCAGAATCTTGAGGAGCAGGGTTGTTTCTTCTGAGTTTTCTTCGAGGATTTTGCTCCTTGATGACGACGTTCTCATACATAGCAGTTATGGCCACTGGTTGTGAGCGATTCTTTAGGCTTGGCCGAGGATTTGGCACTGGTATTGCTCTGGGCGAGGTGTGGTTGTCTTCGCACTCGGAGTAGGAAAGCTTACCATCAACGTATTGATCGATTGAACGACCGTGTTTGAGGAAATGTTTCGAACTCTGTAACAATAAGAAAATATGTTTCTTTAAAAGAACTTCTCGCCTTAAAGGGTTAGATTAACCTCACGAACAATTGTCTAATTTAGTCTATTTGTAGCTTCAAATGAAACTAATCCTGATAAGTTTAGATTTAACTAACTAAATACTAAATATTTTACTGTACTTGAAACTTGAAAGGTAGCAATGCACTTCAAATCCCAAAGGGTTACATTTACCTTACTAACAACATTATACTGTACTTGACATCTCAAAGATATACTAAGCCCAACAGGTTTGTTATACTTTACTAACTAATTAACTGTATTTGACACCTCAAAGAAAACGACCCCACTTTGTTAAGTTTTTTCTTACTAATCCGAAAAGGTATAGATTTGCCTTTCTAACTAGTAACTACCTCAAGGGTAAACTAACCGCAATAGGTTTACATTTACGTTACTAACTACAAACTTATCTATTATACCAGACACTAAAATTAACAAATTTACTACACTTGACACCTCACAGGATACTAGCCAGAAATGATTTGGATTTACCTAACCACTCACTAATTAACTATATTTGAAACCTCACAGATAAACTAAACCAGGGAGGCTCCTTTGCACAGGATGTCGGCTAGATTATGAGTACCACAACGGCGGCTTTTTCGTGAAGCAGTAATGTGTAAGCACATATCCTATGTCTCAAGGAGCACAATTATAGTGCCGCGGCTGCATTGCGTTATCATTACCATCAGCTGAACGTCCTGCTCGTCCCGTCCCCTTATTGTCATAAAATACTAATCTGGAAAGGTTTAAACCTAGTAACTACCAACTAATTTCTACACTGCAGTGGAGTTTGAGTGTAAGAAAAAATCCTTATCTTTAAACTAGAAGTTTGGTGAAGGTAACGATTACTATCACATCATGCTAATAATTTTACACCAACAAATAAATACAAAATAAATGTTACTACATATTATATTACTAAAAGCACGAAGGACATATTAAGGCTGAGTTGCACCAACTAACTATGGCAATAACAAACATGTAATAGTACAGGTTAAGCAAAAAAATGTATGCACCATTTGACAATTTTTGGATGACGTCATAACTTCAACTGTTAACCGTAACCGTCCAATCTTCGCCTGTAAAAGCTATTGTTAATGTTAAATAGCTAAATAGCGAACTGTCAAAAGTTTCAATTAATTATTCGGTTTTGACTTGATATTTCACTTTTTAACTTTAACTGTTACTGTTAACGTTAAATTTTACTTAAACCTTAACTATAACAGCTTATATATGAAGCAACCCAGCCTTAGTGCTAAATAAGAAGGCCTACGTCAATTTAAAAACAAAACACATCGAGCATAAAAAGTACAACTAAGTCGGAACCAGGCGCGGAAGTAACTCCTTCATCATCAGCTACAAACTTACCTGTATATCGTCCAGGTCGTCTTGGCTTCTAGCGTGAGACCTGAGCTCATAGCTGTACCCGGATGATGGAGAGTTAGCATGGGTTGGGGACACAGACAGATTCCTCCTGGGAGGCTTCTTGGGAGGGGTGGGCTGTTGAAACAAAGCGCACTTAGCTGTTGTGACTGGTTTGGTCGGTGAGGGTTTCACATCAAATGGGAGACGTTAACATTTATTTCTAGAATCTAGATGAAAGAACAATGGTGTAATAATAAAAATATTCAATAATTACTGTTGAGGTTTGGTTTAGGTTTCTTTAATTTAATCTGTATGAATAAAGAAGCTAAATCATGTAAAAGGAAGAATTTTTAGTGTACTTCTTTTTATCCTCCACGATAGTTGGTTGGATTTTTTGCAACTGATAAGTTTTCTTTAAATAATGCATTCAGTTTTTTTTAAATACCTAAACATTTCACTAATTTGTTTTAAATTATAAAGCCTTCAAAATTAAAGCCCAAATTTATTTATTACTGACTGTCATCAAATAATAATAAATTAATGATTTATGAAATTCTTTTCTGTGTTTTTTCGTGAAATTTGTTCGCGAGTTAGCCCTTGTTCTTTTCGTAATGCTACTTAAATAATGAAATTAAAGAGAATTTCTACAAGACAATATGAAAATATGTATATTGCAAAAGATGCTTATATCGATAAGATGACAGATAATAAAAATGAGCTCTGTGAACAATAATATGTAATACACCATAAAGATTATTTAAGAGAGAATGAAATAATGTTTAGATTGCTTAGTATTGGCCAAGGAGCGTCTGTATTAGATGTCTTAGGGAAGCTAACAAGGATACGTTAAGTTTATTAGGAAAGCGACTTTATTAGTTTTTCTAGTATTGCTATATTCTATTATTGTAGAAGTTGGGGTATTGCTCGCAAGCTGTGACTTTATTGATAGTATCAGAAATGAAAAATGTATAACACTTTGCTCTTTTCAATACCAAAGTGAAATAAAATACCAATATTAGCAACGATGTTAAATTATTATTACGGGTAGTGGCAGTCTCACATGCTGCCCATCCCCGCAACACCACCCGCTCCCCGCTCACATCTTATTACCCCGCCCCCGCCACCGTCTGTCACTCCGTGGAACGGTCACGCACGAAGTTGTCGGACTATAGTGACGACCCGCTTATCTCTTGCGCGTCTCCTGCCCGTGTATGCAAGCACGGTTAACTATATACAATGGTAATTAAAACCTACCACGGTATTACTTTTCAAATTTCATATCTCTACATTAATGACAAAAAAGTACCCTATAAACTGTTTTTTATAAAGTTTTGTAATTTTTATTATTTCAAGAGCCTGTAGACCTGAGTATATCTTGATACCTCCACGCGTTCCCGAGATAAAGGGTCTTGACAGGAAGACAGACGAATGGAATAACAACAAAGTAATCCTATAAGGGTTCCGTTATTTGCTTTAGAGATACGTATCTCTACAAAACAAAATCATTTAAATACAAAAACGGCATTTACTTCCAACTTCTTTCCTTCGTCTTTATATATAAACGTATTTATATAATAATTGCTTACGTTATCGATATTATTGTATGGAAATTCTTTTGGTGAAACTGTTAGTTTATTTCATTAGTATGAAATATGAAAACAGTATCAACTGATTGCACTTTTCTGAATACTAGATATATTTAATACAATGCTACATTTATTAAGACCTAAGAAAATTTTATTACTATCTACAAAACCACCAATTTCATTACTTTATTAACTTCATAAAGAAACTCATCCAGAGCTAATAGGGGTAATTTACGGTAATACCCAACTGTGCTGGCAAACGGCCGCTGTATAATGTCGTCGGTAAGGATAAGTGCTTGCAATTGAGTAATTGCGAACGATCAGAGAGACTGCGGTACAATGGCCATGTACCAGGCGATCATATACTGTGGATTCTATGAAAAGATAATTGGAATTATTAAAATACCTCGGTTGTTAAATATGGTATTAATGGGTTATAAGTGCATGGCGGTTTTACACTATCTGGAAATATTTAAGTCCTATACCCATTTATCACTATTTATATAATTTGGAGCAGGACGACAAACAAGCCAGACAGTGGCATATGATAGTAAGTCTACAGTACTCCCACATTTCACAAATGTGACCAGCTGTGACAAGGGAGAATAGTGTGACGTAATTTATGGATGGCCCCTTATAGTTTTTGAGGAGTATCTTCATAAGAATCAGACCTCTATTTCTAAAGGATTACGAAATACTCTGGAACACATTAAATTTCTAAATCTGTCGAACACATTAAATTTCCGAAAATCGAATATCTTACACTCACAAAAGCAATGGTAAATTCAAATCCAATAATCAATCTCGCAATAATAGTTTACAAACGCACCACGTTAAATCCTACAAATTGTTAACGTGGCCGTGCCAATCGGAACGAGAAATTCAATCTAAGCTAGTAGATGAGATCCAAATGGGAACCGAGGGACAATGAATGGACAATGTCCTATAAAGGCCTGTAATGATTTAGTGCAATGCGTTAATACAAATTTGTTGGTCGGCTTTTATAATAACTCATATTCGGTGGACTGGAAAACTTGAATGTTTGTTATGTAGAGAGACGAAATATACCACTGACATGTAGGTGAAACCAACTTGCAAGTTATCCATGAATGTAGAAATCATTAATCGAAAAGTATAGTATAACATCTATATAAGTCTTTATCTTTTTTTGTAAACATATTCACATTAAATGCTTTAAACATTAAATATTTTATGCTTAAGACACCTGTCTTAACATAAAGCAAAAAAAAAAATCAACAACCATTTGAAGTTTCCTTTCATGTGAAAAAGAATTTTGCAAATCGGTTTAGACTTTTCGTAATTTGGGAGCCTACTAAGGGCCGATTTTCCAATCCTCAGATAAATCACCAGATAACTATCGAGAGAATAAAATTAACTTACTGTTTATCTAACGATTAAGAGTTTTGAATTTTTCAATCGGTTTTTATCCAAAGAATAAGTCTGTGGTATTGTCGAAGCAACTTCACACTTCATACGTGCAAGCGAGATGGACATATATATTATTTAACGCATAAGACAGAGAAAGGTCAAAGGATGCTTGTTTGACATAAGACATTTATCACAACAATTAATAACAACAAACCTCTAATTCACTCGTTTATTTGTTCAGTTTATTTCAATTTAAAATTGTTTTCGTGGTCTGTACTTCTTGAGGAAATGGATTTCTTCTTCAATCGCGAAGTCGTCAATTGTCTCAACAATATCCATTATACTATAATTTCTACTATATTAGATAGTTATAACATAAATTACGTGTGTAGTCGTCAAAAGATGATAGTTATTAGAACATAGTATTAAGATTAGATAATACACTTATTTGTTATCTACACATATAGCCTAAAAAACTTAAAAGCAAGTCCTAATTATCCCACCGATAGCTCTTAACCGGCTCCCAAAGGGGCCGATAAATATAATCACCCGATATAGTATAAATTCGTTCGATAACTTCTATCTGCCTGTTGAAAAATTCGGAATTGCGCTATGCGTCGAATTTCTCTTATCTAGTTGTTTAACTGAGGATTGAAAAGTCGGCCCTTAAAAAGATAAAAATTATTCCGACGAATTGTGAACGTCATAACGAAGACTCCTTTTTTGAAGTCAGTTAAAAAGTGATTCTTTTTTATTGCGCAATATTGTATTTTTAAGTGTTTTTTATTATATATATTTTGAAACTATGTACCTAGATCTTTTTTTAATTGTAGGGGGAAACAAATGAGCATACAGGTTATTTGATACTAAGTGATCAGCTTTGCCGACATTCTCTTACGACACCAGTAAAGTCACTAGATCGTTGCCAGCTTTTGAAGGTGTACCGGTCTTTGTTTTAGTTATTTCCCCTCGTAACAAGCCTTGGGTATGTTAGGCGATATAATATTCAAATTGAAATTCAAAAAAAAACTTTATTCACTGAAATACTTTATAAATTATTTAGTGCAAATGATGATGAAGTACAAAAGTGACAATAGCATTAAAATGAGTGTAACAATATTCATTAACAATACATTTTGAAACATAAGTCCCCATAACGTAAATCTTAATCATTTAAATAATCTTTCATATTAGGCCTTAGATGTTAATAATATTTTTTAAGATACATTTTTTTTTAATTTATAGTATAATATCGCGTGCTGCCGCCGCTGGCCCGTGCTATTAAAACTAAAAGGGCTATTGATGCTGTTAAAGCAAAAATTCTATGGGGGAACAAAAAAATTATTGCGAGAAATGAGCACTCCCGCTAGGACTCTTTCACTTATTATCAAAAAAGACCTGAAGTTTGGTACTTAACGTCGAGATAATATATAGGACAAAGGACATAGCCGAAATGAATTCCAACAGTTAAAAGAGAGTGGCTTGACCAAAAAGCTTGGTCTCCTGATACGCGGGTGAAAAGTACATCAATAAACAAAAATAAGAAACTTTACGCTCATAGCTCCAAAAAAAGCCTCATAAGATTTTGGAATATGCAACAATGCAGTTCTGGTGAAAAAGGGCTGCAGACTAGATCGTGTGTCTCTTAGCAATAAGTTTCTTTACCTATCCAGCAAGACTGCACCCGGTCAGAAGGCACTAATTACCCAAGCTTAGCTGGAAGACAACGTTCCAGTTAAGCTTGGGTATGGAAATAGCTTTTAATGACGATCCGACATCCAGCCGCTTAAAAAAACCTCTAGAACAAACAGTGGCTAAATTTCCTACGGAAAAAGTGCGTCATTCCCTAGATTCGTGGCCTGACAGATTAAAGGCTTGCATTAGAGATAATGTCATTTCGAATAGAATTCTAGTTTATTTATTGCTGAAACTTCAATAAATAAATATAAGTTTTGTTAAGGTTCATAATCATTATTATCATTATAATATCAGCCGGAAGACGTCCACTTCTGGACATAGACCTCCCTGAAGGATCTTCACGATGGTTGGCCCTGCGTTACCTTATTCCGGCGATCTTGACCAGATGAGGGGTCCATCTCGTGGGGGACCTACCAGCACTGTAACTTTACTTCCCAAATGGCCACCTGTTCGTCTAACTATGAGTGCTGCCCACTGCCACTTAAGTTTCGCAATCACTTGTGCTATGTCAATGACTTTGGTTATCCTACAGATGTCATTTCTGAACGTCAATGAGCGTTCTCATCAGACCCCTAATTAGCGACCATTTATGCTATTATTGTAAGATAACATTACATCATAAAAAACATATAATATAACTTTTGACTTTCTGAACTTCTCAGAAACTGTTAATACAAGTGAGTACATACATTAATATGAAGAACTATAAAGAACATTCAATATAAATACATGAAGATTGAAGCACGCTTCTTGGAATCAACACAATCGCGCTTAAAGAACATCAAAGACGTTTCAAATCACATGCGTACACACCGTCACGCATAAGATGAGCACATTAATACGGCGCCATAATCGGGTATAGATTAGGGTGCTCGACCACCATACGAAGCTATACACGAAGAAAATTTCTAGCAGCATACACTGTGACAGTTTCATATATTACCACGTCTGGGTAAACTACCTTGCTATAAAAATTTAAAAATTTTGATTTTTATTTAATGAAGTAGACATAATATAGTAAACATTACGGTTACTGTAAGTACGTCGCCTTGCAAACAGATTGTGGTAAATAAGAAAAACCAGGGAAAAAAATTGGAAAAATTCGGAAGAGGCCTATATCATTTCAGGCATAACAGAACAGAGGTTGAAATAAGTTAGACTAGCTGCAGGTCAAAAAGGTGCGAACTTTGAGAATGGCGTTGTACAATTAGTTTTAAGTGTAAAATAGCGTTTTAAAAACCAATGTTATGTACTTAATCGCTTTTTTTTCTAGACAGGCCTATACAGATAAACTTCAAAGAAAGCTTTATTACATCTTTCTCCATTATCATCGCTTTCTTCACCTTTCTCTTAGACATTTACAGGAATATAAACTTAATCATAAAATCCTAAGAAGGTTGTTTCTTTAAGAGTTTCCTATAGTTTTTTCAGTTGGATTGTGTGACATTACAACCAAAACAAGACAATAAATACCAATTCAGATATAACGTGAGTAAATATAATATGATTGTCAAATTCAAATATTTTTATTCATAATAGCATATGGAATCACATTCGAAAAAGTATGTGTCAGATGAAGAAACTCAACGCGAACTAAATGCAATCATGAACAATCGTACGCCACTCGGAGTACCAACAGAAATACTTGCTCTGGTGACCCATATATCAGCTACAATATAAACTGATTCTCAATGCATCACAGGCCAGACGCCTGATGAAACTGTACCAGATGGCTACATGACGTCAGCATCGCTGTTGTTGTCAGTAAATAATACCGCTGGAAACACACCGCATGCGATATGCATTATCCTAAACAGAGACTCTAGCCAAACACTACGATTCGTATAAAACATTACCGTGTTTCGGTCTGAAGGGTGCCGTAGCTAGAGAAATTACTATGCAAATGAGACTTATCATCTATCGTCTCAAGGTGACGAGCGCAACTGTAGTGCTGCTCAGGGTTTTTTGGGTTTTTCAATAATCCTGAGCGGCACTGTATTATAATGGGCGTGGCGTATCAATAACCATAAGCTGCTCGTCTCGTCCCTAATTTTCGTAAAAAAAAACAAGCTTTATTAGCAAAAATCACGGAATAGAAGGACAAAACAAGTCTCACTTTAAGGGAAGTAAATGCCGGTGATACGCATATTTCAATCCCATTTTCTTTTTACGCAATTCATCACAATTTTCCTCATGAAAGTAATCCAAATTTTTCATATTGATAAATCTAAAATACTAATTTTATGGAGAGCTGTTTTTCTCCTTCGGTTATACTGCGAAAACTACAGAACCGATCGGAAAACCATACGATGCAACATGTTTCGGAGAGGGTTTTGGTATAATGTTGGTTGGTGAGTACTTATCCGGAACCTATATTTTTTGACATACAAATACCTATATATTAGCAATACAAATAATTAAGTCGATCAATGAGCATGCGCGGGGTACATAAGATATAAAACAAAACAACGATTGCATGCAACGAGAAAGGGGTAACTGTATACTATTTTCCCTAACTCGAAAAAAAACATCGCATATGATAAAAAAACAACTTCAAAAAATACATAATCATATTAAAATCGACTCGATCATAAGTACTCAATACAATTTAAACTTACACTGATATATACATAAAGCTTCGACTGGCAAGCGGCCAAAAGTTAGTTCATGAAATCCTATTTTCGTGCTGCGAACATTTCGACAGTTCAACTAGTTATAAAACAAATTGTTTATGGAAGAACAATATTACGAAATTTGAACAGCACACTGTTTTGAAGTTAAACGAAGTCTAGTATGAACTAAAAAGGTCTTAACAATTTGTTATGTTTTTAAAAACAACGAATTGATTAGATTTGCATGAGCGACATCTCAAGTCAATTTCCTTATATGGAAATATAGGGGTTGAGCAGGTTATCAACTGTAAAAGAGATCTGTGAAGTATATCATCCAAGATTTTATCAACGATACGTCACTCGAACGGTTGGCACAGTTGAAAGTGCGCTCGCAAGGAACGCGAGAGGTCGCGGGTTCGAGTCCCGCATCGTTCATAAAATTTTGTTTTTAAATTTTATTTGTGTAAAAAGGTTCTCTTTTAATTTAAGCAACCTTTCAAGATTAGAAAATAATATTTCCGGAAAGTTCATCAATTTTAACAATGTCTATTTAGCTATAAAGAGATGATGACTGATTTTATGAAAGATTTTGGGAATATCGGCAAAAATACAAAAAAAAATCCAAATAAAGTTTTTGTTAAGAAACTAGTGTGTGTGCGTAATATTATGTACGCACGCAAGAAGTTATTCTTATTTGGCGTAACAAAACAAAAATATAAAAAAAATCCTCGCGCTATAATAACGTTTGTAGAAGAAATATTATAATAAAGTACAACCAATGAAAATATTATTATACCGCATATATAGTTAAATTATTCATGTAATTAAATATCATTAAATTATTATTATTATATAATTGGAGAGTAATTATTTTTTTTAATTTTAAAACTTGTACATAAATTGAAATTATATATTGAAATTAATTATACCAAACTACCATAGAAATAGTTCTACGACTACTTCAGACCGTGTTTTTCACGGATTCGGATCGGGCGTAGTGCGAAAGTTAACAACACGGAATAGAATATCGTGTCTTTGACGCACTTCGAATCAAATGCCAAAATAAAGAGGTGTATTAAATTAAATCTTAGTTATTTTATATTTTTCAGTTTTTGAAGTAGGTTAGAACGTAGTTTTTTTTTTCACTTTTTAGTGTATGCAATAATAGGTTCTTCTGTAACCTACAGTAGGGTTTTCTAGATGACATCAGGTAAAGTATAATATTTCATTGCTTTTTATTGTCATATTTTAAAATATAACTTTTTTAAGTAACTATGGGTAGGCCTACGAAAGGTGCCCCGCGCCTTAAACAATATAGATCCCAAAAACGAGAACGGAAAAAATTAATCGACTTCGAAAAAATGCTGTTCGAAACTCTATTTCACGTTCTTGTGAGACACTGAAATATCGTGAAGAACCTTTGATAGCTATGAATGACAGGGCCTAAGACGCATTTATCGGGACACGGGTTAATACTTTATAATAATTAATAAACAACGTGAATGAAAGCTAAAAAACCCGTACACAAACTATAATTATATCATCCACGTAAACAAAAATATTCATAAAAATGAAAAGTACTGCGCTAAACTGTGTCAAACTTTTATGGCAACTAATGGCAAACATTCCGCATCAAATAAAAGATGAATCATGTAAATCATAAATCTCAACGTAGCCGGTGCACATAAATTATAAAAATACCAATCGAATTGAGAACCTCCTCCTCTTTGAAGTCGGTTAAAAATAAGTTAGGTTTTTCGATAGACTTATAATATACAAGCGTATAGACAAACAAAGCGGGCGAAATAAAATAACATCTGAAGAGATACAGCAAGATTGAAATGGTAAACGAATCTATTATTGCTGTAACTGATTTCTAATAACAAGTCGTAAACAGTGAGGCACGCTTGGAGTTAGCTCCTGAGTATTTTGAATATTATTGGACTAGCTAACCCACACATTGACAAACCAAAATAATTGGTCACACATTATCGAGCTATCAAATCGGTTATGGTATGGTATGGTATAGGGGCTCCATCGGTATATCAAATCGGTTATACTGCAGTATATTCTAGGTCTATGGCTGTTACTGATCCAGATATATGAACAATCAAAAGCCGACAGCGCTCATGTTAATTCCTTTGGTGTTTGAAGAGATACTCTTGTTATTCCTCTCTTAGATAATATATACGTCTAGATGGTCTCTTGCTGTTAGACAACCGATAAAAACAAGCCATGAATATTAGTTTAGTGTGCGTGACAAGCTACGTCTTACACTCTTTTGTATGACACGATTTGTATGACACTTTGTGTTAGTGTGAGTGAATTTCTTAAAATAGAGGTTAGTTCTAAACTTAATTTTTTTTGACGTTTTCATAGCTGTCATAGTCTAACTAGACGTATAAATAATCTAAGTTTCCTCTTTATTCGTTTTTAAAAATAAAACTGTGACGAGTACAAATTAAATGTCGGTACAACCGGAGGAATATTTAAATCATGCTTTGAACGAACGGGTTTAGAATGCGAAGATACAGCAAGCGAGAATAATAAACAACTTACATTAACACTACTATCCAATCATAAACGGAATACACACACCAACACGATCACACATAACCACACACAATAACACACAAACTATGTCAAATGGTATCCGCGACGAAATGAGTACGTTATGGACGCATGGAGCGCTCGCAAAGTGCGGACAGACTGATTTCTTAACGCGGCCGTGTTGAGGCGTAAATATTGGCGTGTGAACATTTTAAGAAGCGATGAAGCGAGTGATTAGGGACGAATTTAAAATGACTACAAGTAATGTTAAATATAGTAGGCAGTTAATGGTTACAGCGCCTTGAGAGCAATATTCTTTGGAAGATAGCGTCAACCTCCGGATGAAATTGGACAAGACAAGATTATGTTCAATGAACATGTTAATACACAACTGGTAGCTCATCACGGAGTTGCGCATGAGCTTATCACACATGGGCAGATGCTTCAATTAGGCAAGAGCAACTTGGAATAAGGAGTCAAATATTGAATTCAAAATAGGATTTAGAATCACTTATTGAACGTCAAAAACTACCACCCATTCAAAATAGTGTGCCTCAGACCTGAGAAGAACGGTCGCAAAAAACTAAGCGAGCTTTTCTTTATAAAAATATGAATTACAATGTAATATTTTACAATAAAAATTTATAATTAAAGGTCAGCAGAAGAATACAGCTGGGCTTTTAGGAAACTGTCAATTCTTCTTGTTGCATGCGAAATAACTGAAGAATGCGTCGTCTACTCTAAAGAGGTCTACGATGAAGACTCTAAAATCTTCGATCAGTACGTTGTACTCATTATAACATTTGGAGCTGATTCGTCGACACTCACGGGACGGCTCCACATATTTTGTGTTTCTCAGCGTGAAAATATGACAATATAAAACATGCGGTTCACTTGAAATTAAGTGATCACCGCCGCCCCCTACCCTATTTTCAACACCAGAGGAATACTTACACGAGCGTTTATTGTAGTTTGTTGTTATGCAGATATAGGTGTCGTATCAATATTAGAATCTTGTCGAATGGAATTAGTTCAAACCATTTTTAAGACGTTACCCGGTTACTGAAAGTTTTAGCCAATATGCTAAGCATTATTTTTGCTACTATTGGCGGTAATAACTTTGAGGCAGCAAGACAATAAGCCTATAACTGCCAACTTATGCCTTAACCTGTCACCATAGACAGTGAGTTGAGTCGTTAGTCTGGTGGCGCCCCAAATACAAATAATTTATCGTCTATTCGTCGCACATATCTAATCGAATGGTTGACCGAAGTAAAAATAACACAGTTTTTATATTATTTTCACGCATCGGTCACATGTCAAAAACGACTGCCGCCATTGCTAAGCTTATATGCAAAATTTTTGCTTTTTACGGTAGTACTAACTCCCAAGTATCCTTTTTCAAGAGGGTGTGGTAATACGTGAATAATAATTAGACTCTCTCCAGATAGATGCGGACTCTGGAGTACTAATTGAGATTAGTGTGGAATATAAACGCGTGAATATATTCAAACATTACGCATGTCTATACTAATTAATTCATTGAGACATGACGACCGTTTAAGATGCACATGACACCATGTGTGGGGACATTAGACGCTCTAATACTTTCAAATGACGTAATAATGATAGTCTATTTATTTTTTGAGTAGCAGATGATCCATTTGCAGTTTAAAGTGGCCAAACAGTCACAATATTCATACAAACGCTAGTACGCCACAAGTTAGGATATCATCCCCTCCAACTGGATGTGTGGCGGTCCTCCTCAGTGCGGTTTTCAAGGAGCTTTCTACCACGTACTACAAAGCTGTGGAATGAACTTCCTTGTGCGGTGTTTCCGGGACGACACGACATGGGTACCTTCAAAAAAAGCGCGTACACCTTCCTTGAAGGCCGGCAACGCTCCTGTGATTCCTCTGGTGTAACAAGAGATTGTGGGCGGCGGTGATCACTTAACAACAGGTGACCCGTACGCTCGCTTGTCCTCCTATTCCATAAAAAAAATTTTTCGTGATTGTGGCGATTTAACAAATGTTTCTTTGGATATTTTGGTACTCTATATTTTGGTATTTATATCACTTCAGTATAAACCTCCAAAATCTACTTTTTTTGCACTATTTTGCTTGGACTTTGGCTGATGTTAATGCCATAAATGGTAAAACTAAAGAAAGCATCATCAACCTCGCACATGTAATGGATATACAAAATGACAATAATTTATTTCACATTTTTGTAATTGGGAGTGTACCCGTTAGCACTACTTTGGTCGAACGCACTCGCCATACTAAATGATTTTACGACTTTATTAATATAATGCATGCAAATTGATTTAAATATCGCTATTTTAAACTGATAACTATTAATTGCTTTTGTTTGCGTTTTTCAACAACACCTACCGACTCTTAAAATGCGTGCATGCCTTTCGCCTTTGTCTCGCGTACAACTGCCGAATCCGTGGAAGACGTTAATCATCTGTCAAAAACACCCATACACGCCCTAAATAGTGATCTACGCGTTTGGCGAGCACGTTGGGTGAATGCGTTCGACAATATGGCGATAATCTTAAATAGGGATCCAAAGTTTTCGCATCACTTATGTATGTATACATACATAAGATTATGCAAGTTGAAAACATCTAACAATTTAACATGCAACGATTACGTAGCTAAACCGTTTTTAATTATCATTATCATAAACACGCCCTACGCCGTAAAACTTAATACCTTAATGAAAGGTGCGTTGCGTGTCTAACAAAGTATCAACAGGTTGCGGGTGGGACGAGAATTATGTATTTATAAACGCTATGTCTAATTAATTACAACGGTCTGAATGTGGCGTTACATGGAAAATGTCAAGGTTAGTCTTGGATTGGAAAACTGCCAAGTTGAATTAAGGTTAAAATGTTGGGAAAAATTACATTACAAACTTTTCTGTTTATGTGTTTTGAGTTTTTACATGCCCTAAACATATGACTAAATTAACTTGCTCGGTGACATAACTTCTACCTCGGATGAATGACTACTTTAAAATGATGAATTACTACTTTATAAGTATCAAAACAAAGAGGTCGGCCTATGTATGTGACACAATAATCATTAAGGACTTAGCTATTCTACCAGCAGTGGGTGTGTGTAGCGCGGAGCGAAGAACTAGCGATTTATGAATAAAATTAGGGATTTAGGGAAATATCAATGAATTGTTATTTTAATGGGATAATTTTTTGACATTGTATTTTTTTCTCATTTAACATGTTAAGTTTAATTATTGTAACTGATTAACCTGTTTTTGAAGTTGTATAATAACTATGTATAATATGTAAGATATATCCACCGATATAGTGATAGTCACGTGATCTTTGCAACTGTTGTACTAATGTACTGTAATAATTCCAGCAGCATCTTTGTAACTGTAATCAGTTGCAAAGATGCTGCTGGAATTATTTTTAAGATAAAAACATATAATTAAATATCACCACCCAAAGCCAGTACTATTGGAAGAGTATAGATAACAAAGCATGATATGGTAATGGATACCTAAACAATTTAAAATATAATACAACAAATGTTAATAAATCTTATAAAATTTGGTTAATAAAACCAATATTAACTAGGTGTGTATACCAATGAAAAGTTGAAAATTATCGGAAAAACAACTTACAGAGACTTTATTGTAGTCGTGATGATGCGCCAGAATGATGGGAGCGCAACTGGACGCTGCACTGGAGACACTCAGCGCATCACCCTCACTGGTTCCCTCCGGTTCCTCCCACCGTCGCCTAGACCCGCTGCGAACACCCCCCAAGCCAACACCCCGCTCAAGCGAAGCAGGAAGCGAATCATCCCTCCCCGGAACACTGTCACCGCACTCGGACGAAGAACTCGACCCGACGCTAATACCACTCTCAAACTTTGACGAAGACGACTCAAATTTACTCGGACTCAAACTTTCTTCCTCCTCGATTGTTTCGTTCGCTTCTTTAGCGTTTGAATTACCGAATCTAAAGGAATCGCTATGCAACCACGGTCGTTTCGTGGTACTAACGTCGGACTTCACCGTCTCGGCTTCGGAACTATCGTCGTCCGAATGTAATGTTCCATCGGAACCGTCATCCGAAGATTCCTCTATACATGTTTTGAATGAAGCATCAGATATTATTGTTACATTCGAATTGCAGGATTGCAATGACCAATGGCCTGAGTGTTCCGAGGAGTTAGATTTTCGTAGCAGTACACGAGAGTTAGAAACACATGGCGACTTAGAATCGGTCGATGTTGATTTAATTGATTGTAAAGACGTAACATCTGAAATATCTTTAATGGAGTAAGGTCTGCCTGATGAAGACAGTGATGAATGCGGCGACATTGCCACGTATGAATTATCAGCGTCCGATTTTGCATTTGAACCGTTTCTTTCCAATATGTCTTTTATAGTTACTACCGCGTAAGGTTCCTCTAAATTAGAAGGCACAGACCTATTTTTAGTAAGTCCACTATTGCGTTTAGTCAAAGAAAGAGAATCGAGTGTAATATCTGGAGTGGATATGCTTTTCTTGATTGCAGAAAATTTAACTATAAAATTATTAAGGGATTCACGTTTCTTTGCATGTAATGAACATTGCCCTGAATCACAGAAGCATCTGAAAGATGATGAAGTCATCTCTATTCTTTCTCTTAAAGCATTTATATCAATAGTAACTTTCTCTTCTTCTTTAGCTGGAATATCTAATAAATCTTCAGCGCTGTTGTGAAATTTAGGTGGTTTTGGTCTACAAAAACAGATAGCTGTCTCATAATAGCTATCTCTTTTGCTGATATAACTTTCAGTTGATAGCGTTTCATTTGTGTCTAAGGTATCCTTATTGAAAATAGAAATAAATTCTTGAACTGTTGGTGCAGAGTAAATGCAGTGCCCAGTACCTCTAATATGGTAGTGAGCTAAGGTGTCCTTTAGGAATGAACTTTCCCATTTAGAAAAGCCTTTAATATTAGTTGAATTCCTATCAGCTTCAATATTTGTAAAAGTTTTGTGTCTAAAAAGTACTTTTTTCTTTACTGATTTCTCACTTTTTTTTGATGGTAAAGTACCAGTCATTGATAGATACATAGTTTTTTCATTGACTTCTCCACTACAATCTACATTCACGATAGCACTTGCTTCAGAATATTCCGATGCGTCCGATGCAGTTCTATGTATACTAGATTTGCTAGATTCCTTTCGAGACAAAGCTTTTTGAGCGCGACGAAAAGATTTTGATTTTTCGGAAAGCAAAATATCTTCCAAATTAGTCTCGTCTATCATGGAATCAGAGGACAAAGTTGAGGATCTACTTAGACTGGGCGAAGAATTACAAGACTTTTCTTTAATAGGGAAAAACGTTCTCTTTGGAGGATCCGGAGCCTTCCTCGTAGGTACTATAGTAACATTCTCATAAAGATTAGGTACTTCTTTACAATCTTCTGATTCTTTGCTTGGGACATAAACCCGTTGCGCAGGTATTGGTTTAATGCTGTAATTTTTTTCCAGTGTTATATTTTGATAAATAACCTGGTCCTCGTTATTAGCTACATCAGGCAACGTAGCGTAGCGCGGAGGAGGCTTTGGCTTTGAAATTGAACTTGTTTTAAAATCTTTGGGTCTCTCTATTTTACTTGAAGAGAATTCATAGGATTCATAACATTCGTTTACCAAATGAGCTGATTCTGAAGAAATATTTGACATCACAGATATTCTGTTACTTTTCGGACGGGGCTCAAAAATATCTTTTTGATTATAATTTACAGCTTCCACTATATTAGTTGCGTCATTATTATCACAGTCTAATTCAGTAACTACTATAGATTCAGCTATTGATTCTCGTGAATCACTTAGCTCATTATTCTCGGTTATATTTGGTAATGAGGTTTTAAAACCAGGACAACTTCTGTTACTCCTATTCACAGCTGAATCTCTACTTAGTGATCCTACTCTATCCAGTGATATTGTGTCAAATTCATCATTACAAACTATCTCACCTGACTCATCTTTCTTTGACAGTTTTTTGAAAAATTTACTATTTCCGATATGCAACGCTTTGGTTTCTAATTTAGGTTTCGCATCGACATTCGATTCTGTATAGTTAGTAATGTTAGGAGCAGAGTTAAATTTTGCTTTTAGCCCCAAGCACTTTGAAGCAAGTTTCTTGACAAAACTTTGAGAAGGACTTCGCGTTACAAGAGAACTAGAGGAAGTTGTAAGGCTATTTTTGTAATCTTTGTGGGTTTCTGGGGCTGCCCTGTAAAACATATAGAGCAACAAAAATTATTAAAAAGTAATACAAAGTAAACAATAAACATTTATTAAAAATCATGGTGTGAATAAATGAAACTATGCCCAACACCGAGAAACTACTTAAAAATCATAAAACCAAAAGCCATGTTATTACAAGAATATTGAAAGCGGTGTTTGCAGCATAAACTAAATTAAAAATGTAAAATATGAATGAAGATTTAGCCCTTTCCTTAAGTGTTGATAAAACGTTTTGTAACAAGATTCAATTATGTTGCAGCATCATAGTAAAAATCCTTTGTGCGATCAGAAATCTTTTAACAGCGTCATTCACCGAATAAAAAATGCTCATTTAATTTATAATAAAGTTGTTTGAATGTACTATCTCAGCCAGTCCTTAGATAATATCAAAGGACGGCTGTCTTTATCTCGTGTATAAACTCGTACCTGACCGTTTTCTAGACAAAATCAAAGGGACGGAAGATTTTAATGAGGCTCGCATTGAGTTTTTGTTTTGCTTCGCTCTAAGGTGAGCCGTGTTTTTGAGATTGTACATTTGAGGCATCTTTTAACGAGTGCAGAATTCGATTATAAAGTACAACAAATTTGAGATGTAACAATAGAATTTACAATTTGCGCAACCCAAGTATTGGAAACAGCGAATTGGCATATCTCTACCATTAAATTATGAACTCGAATGGAATCCGTAAACAAATTTTATATTAAAACACATCCCTGACATAGCAATCAAGAGTTCAAAGGTACACGTAGTATGTTATAATTGAGACGCCTCTCTCCAATTAAAACTGAATATTTAGCAAAGAGCATCTTATAGTAATTATGGTGAGGGATTCCTTTGCTTTATATACGGAGGACGGCAGGTTTAGGTACATCTAATTTATTTGTGTGTCAAAGGAGTATGTATATATGCGCATGCAGCGTTAGTAGGTTAACAAGCAACGGAAATATATTTTACAAGTCATCCCAAACCAGATTTTGCTATAGAAAATTTATGGAGCGAAGTTTTAGGTTAACTTTAACTTCGTTAAATTCATTAACATTAATTAAATATACAGTCAGCGCACATGTCATCAAGGTAAATGTATATAATGTTGTATTTTGATCATAAATTTTTCTAGCACTGACTGAAACTAGAAATTCAAATAAATTTACTTAAAGCTACAATTGGCACCTCGTTGAAAAATTTGGGTATTTAATATCTAACTTTTCCTTATTCTTAAAAGGTTTTCGATTAAGTTTTATTGCATCTCTAAAATATACTTACATAACTAGCTGGTGGGGATAGCCTGTAGGACTACAGTCTTGAACAGGAAAAGGCGGTAAGTCTTCTTCGCTTTCATAATTATTTCTCGCCATAGTCTCATATTCTGCAACAAGTCAATATACAAAAATAATTAGAACAATATTGCATAGTTCACTTACTTATTAATCCTTCTTTCAGTGACTCTTCAGTCAGTCATATTCACGGGCGAAATAAATTTTATCCCAATTTACTTCGGTAGCCAGATTTATTCATAGTTTCTGGTATATGTGCGTGTTTGTATGTAATCTTGATCATACCTCTAATAACTCTCCGGACCCTCCTCGTAGCCTCTTCCGAGTAGTCTGCGAGTAAATCTTCAACAGTCTTCCCTCTACCGTCGACGGCCCGCAGGTCTGCGCCTTTCGCGAGCAGTATTCTGACCACGGATGCCTTGCCGAAGCACGCTGCGTCGTGAAGGGGAGTTCCCGAGTTTGTGCGGATGTTGGGATCGATTCCCGCCGCCAGCAACAATGACACTACGTCCCTGACCAAGTTAATTTTTTTATGTAAAGAATTTCATGTATATAACAATTAATACTAAAACAGTACGATATATGTTAAAATACGGGCAAATACGAAACATTCACCAAGTGCTGCGTAATATTTAAATAAGAACATTTATAATTAACATTAAAACGATATGTACAGAAGACAGCAACCCTTGCATAGCATCGATCCCTATGGCAATCACGGAAACTGACACGGAGAATTAAGCTCAAGATTTTCCGGTCCAACATAAAGACCGTATTGCTGTATCTGTGTGAGACGTGGAATGTCACCAAGTCCATCACTCATCAATTTCAGGTTTACGTTAACCGATGCCTTTGCAATATCCGCGGTATTCACTAGCCCGACAAACTTTCCAACGATCATCTTTGGCAAACGCTGTCATGTAGTTCCCATAGACTAATAGAATAAATGTCGCAAATGGAGCTGGATTTGGATACACTCCGAAGGGATTCCAAAGATATACCCAAACAAGCTCTAGACTGAAACCCTCAAAGTAAACGCAAACGCGGGTGTCCAAAGCAAACCCGGTGGCGGACTGTCATTGACGAAGTGAAAGACATCGGACGGACCTGAAGTGAAATCAAGAGAGATGCTGAGGACCAATCCCGATAGAGATGACGCCCTCTGTCACAGCTTGAGGTTACAGGAACTTAAATGAATGTACAGAAAAATTTGTAGGCATATGTATGTATAGAAAAACGAAAAGAACTGGAATGAATATTAATGCCATCCTTTTACATCAATATTCAAAACTTCACCATTTTACAATATTTTTTTTTAATACGATCAATGTAAAGTGATGCAATAAAATACTCAAACGTTTCCCGATAAGTAAAAAGATCAAAATGTAAATAAATTATTGAAAGGAATTCAAGAGTTATTGAGAACAGCAGATGCATCAATTCACATACACTAAAAATAAGAGAGAGCCGACATAGTATGGCTAACAAACCTGCGATATTTTTTGTATATTAAAGAGGGCAAACGGGCAAGGGGCTCACGTAATAGGGAGTGGGAGTAAGTTGAGAGTACCTATGCTTTGAGAAGGCCTTTTTGAAGGTTCCTATCGGTTCGGGAAAACTGCAATAATTGATTCCACAAAGTGGCTATGGGAGGCAAGAAACCTCTTGCAGAACGCGCGTTTGCGGAATACCAGACGTCAGGCGGGTGAAATTTCCCAATTTGACATAACGTCTTGACGGCAGTGGATTGGGCTGCAAGTATCAACTCGAAGAACTTTTCTGAACATTCTCTGAGAGATATGTCCTCCGTATCATCATATCCGACCAACGCGCGTTAAAGCAGAATTAAATTTCATAACCCCTAAATCAAACAGATCCCTAATACCCTCTAGGATCGCAATATTGTCACAGCGAGTAACAATTTGGGTAACTATTTACTGTTGAATATTAATAAGTATGCTAATGTAGAGGCGTACACACGTCGCGATCACATATTCATATTCATTCGTTCGTTAGCACGCTTCGATCGGCTTCGGTTAGGATTTACTCTAACTGGATAGAACACAAAAATAAACTGACATACGTGGACCAAAAGCCTTTCATATTATACCCAGTAAGCAATGTTTTTCTGAACGAGACACGTTCCGGGGTTCAGCGGCTTTCAACATTTTTAAAAAGCTAATTAAAAGCCCTACTGTAGTCAACTGTAAAAATGTAAAAGATGAAGCTAATTTGAAGAATTATTCTACAACGATTCTCAAACTGTTCAGAAATAAGTTGTAGATTTTTTGTCACTTTTGGATGATGCAGCTACTGTACTCAATAACTTTTGTATTAATTAACATTTACTTTTTTGACCTACTCGTGTAAGACATTGACTATTTGACGTTTGAGTGTGTTTTTTGCATCATTTTACATTTTACATATTATTTTGAAATTGAAATGATTTGTAAATCGATGTAAAAGTAAATCTTGATATAAAAGAGTGGCAATGAGTTTCTTGCTACTTCTTCTCATTAGCTCAACCCTTTACGAAGTAGGGGTAGATTCAATAAGATTTTTTTTTGACATTCATAAGTGTCATTTCCGTGACCTACGTGAATAAACTGATTTTGATTTGATTTGATTTGTAAAAACTTCGTGGACGGGACTTGTCTTAGCTATTCAGACTTGTGAAGCCAGTTTGTTTCATAAGACACGGAGCCGTCAATGAGTAAACGTGATAATAACTGACCCAATAACAGACTTCACATTCCCACTGCTCGTTCTAACAACGCGTTTCGCATTCTCATTGGTCGTTTTAATGCATACTGCGCCTTTTAATTATTTATAAGAGCTGCTGTTATGGTTTAATGAAAATTAACAGCCGCTCACGATGTATGGGGAGTAATGACTGGTGGTGATAAATTCGTGTTGCTGGAGTAAGGAGTTTACGAGATCTAAAGAATCATAAGCCATGCGCGTCGAGAAAATATTTCTATATTTTTGTTAAGACATCAATCCATTGCGTTTTCTATACATTCTCGTACAGATTTAGATTAAGAAAACACGCAATGAATACTAAAATAAACAAAAATACAATTCAATATTTAGCATTTGAATTGGCGCGGCGTGTCTTGCTGAAATATTGAGCCGCGCGAAATATCAGCAATAGTGTAAGCAGAACACAGTACAGAATAACAGTAGCACTACCGGTACCGATCGTTTTGAAGGTCATATTATATAGTTACAGCGAGCAGGCTTTAAGTATGATTTAACCAAAGCGCGCGCGGAATCTTCGTGGTAGATCTACGGTCTCTATCTAACAAATGGATATCTCCCTTATCTGGATTATCGGGATTATCTGCGCACCAATTAAAGGAAAGCCTCTTGAATCTTGCCTCGACTTCTTCGTCTTCATGTACTTCTCCACTACCTGTCCCGTCTTTTGACAAGCGAAACAGATTTTCCAGGGTGCCGCTATAGTGACATAAAAACTAATAACTCACTTGTGTCCATTTTTGCTGGCCCTGTGCAGGGGAGTGGAGGAGAACGACCGCACCTTCCAGTTGGGGTACTTGTAAGGTTGCACCAGCGAGGGTTGTACCCTCAGTAGATGCTGAACGGTTTCTAACCTGCACAAAAGGAACAAAAGGAGATCCCTATCAGAAATGTATTTTTTCAGTAGTATTAATTCAAACCACTGAAGCTAAAGTTTACGTGGAGAACAAATCAAAAACTTTGGGCCTTAAGCAGTCCTCTACACTAAAACGTGAAATATTCGCGTTATTATTATATATATTAATAACATCATAATAATCGTTATATTATATCGCAGTCATCTGGCTAAATCAATTCCATCTACTAGGCTCCGTAAAATTGCTAAATCTTTTAAAGTGGATTGTGATTTATTATATGATAAACTCCCAAATTATATTTAAAGATTACCAATTAAAAAATTTAAATGTATCGTAAAAAATAAAATAATATCTAAGTCCTATTATAATGTGAAAGATTATATGAATGATAAAGATAGTTGAAATTAATGTTCCTAATTTTTTTTAATGAATATTGTTATATTGAATGCTATTGTAACTTATGTACTTCATCCTGACAAGAATTAAATAACTTATAAAGTTTTACAGTGATAAAGACTTTTTGAATTTGAATCAGTCAGTTAATTAAACACTAGCCCGTGCATTAAACGCTGGTTGGCCATTTTAATGAATTTTTTTACGTTAAAGTCAATATTGATGGATTACTTATCTTCGGTTTGGATTGATTAGGTTACGTTAGTTAATTCACTTTATGTAAAATAACTTAATACTTTATACAAAATAACTTAATGGAATGCCGAGCTATTATGGGAATTATGGGCTAGACATATAATGGACTGGGTAATATAACCAGGTGGCATACGAGCGTGTTTCGACGTATTCCTAATCTTGTATCAAACATACGTATAAAACGTGTTTATGTTGAATTCCTATAACTCTAAGGTATTTACGAGACCTTTATTAAAATTGAAACACGTTGTATAACTTCGGAATTAATTTTAAAAGAAAAACTTATAATATCAATTTCACTGCAAACAAATTAGGTCCAACAAGAGGGCAGCAATATAGACATGATATCAGGAGTGTACAGTTAATGTAAAGGTATACCAAATGCTAAAACGGTCGGGCTTGTACCAACTGCACATTACAGATTTCATTCTGGTAAGGTCAGCAAAAATATTCTTACAAGATTTTTTTCCTTATAATAATATATTATAAGACATATAGGGCCCGACTCGAATCCTAGTATGTATACCTGTTACTGCTGTATATCTTATAACTAATTCTAGTAGGCTTCATAAGATACATAATTGCTATAAGGGTAAATGTATACACTTTTATAATAAAGTCCCAGCCACTGTGCAGGCATTATCTATAAGTAAATTTAAATGATTTATTAAAAAATGACTCTGTCGTAAATCCTACTACTCCACAGCTAAATCTCTACGTGATCCGACAGCCTGGGACTAGATTATGATTATTTTGTAGCAATAGCAATGACAGCACAATATTGTATAATTCGTTAAAAAGAGCGCAAAAAAATGCTAGGAGAGTTTCTTCCGTCGTCTAGTATATAAGAAATGACATCAAGAAGAATTCTAAAGGAATCCATTTTGAGAAAATAAAAGGCTTTTATGCCTTTTTAGTACTAAGATTAATACTTTAAAGAAAAGCTCCATCTCGAATTACTATGATTTTTTTACCAGAATACTAATCTCAGCAAACCCTTTAATTAATAATGATGGATAGGAAAATGAAGCCTTTGTGCGATAAAAATGATGAACTTATAATAAATTAATAAGGTAAGGTCTAATTGGTGGATACTCTACGACAAAGTAGGTTTTATACAGCTATTAGAAGCAAACGTAAAAGAAACAATAGAAAACGGCTAGGAAATCGCTTTTACTGTAAAATAACTTCTTTTTACTTATCTACTTGTATTTTAAATTATTGTGACGGAAATCGTGATAACGAGCAATTTGGAGAAGATTTAAACTTCAATTCAGTAATTCAAAGAAATCCGTATTTTAGATAAATAACTTAGTTAAAACTGAGTAATATTAAAGTTCCTCATGTATACACCCCCGTTTCATATTTTGTCAAGACTAACTTATAACCATATTAAAGGTCTTCACTGAAATGCTTACGTAAGTAGCGGGCAAAACTTGTATACTTAATAAGGACTTTAAAACAACTTAACCGCGAAAGACGAAGCCAAACTTGCGTCTAACAAACTATTCCGAAGTAGGAAAATCTAATTATCTCTATCTTTATCAAAGGGTTGGAAACAATCTTGTTAAAATCTTAAACACTACATACAGTTGATACTTAAGTAAAGGACATAATCAATTTTAATACATTACACCATTGTTCAAAGGGTGTGACAGAAGAAGGATATAAAAGATAAAAAATACAGTTGAAATGGAGCTAATTTGAGAGACAGATTGAGGATCAGTGAATAAGAAAAGATGAAAATAGGTAGTGACAGATATTTTGAAGGAAATGTTGAGGTTGTTTGGTCTCAAGGAAGGATGGATGAAATTTGATTGACTGCACAAATTTTATTATTAGTATTTAGATGGAAGTTTTGGAGAAGATACCATTTAGGCTCATTCCGTCACCCAGAAAAAGGTGACAGATTGAGCTTGAATGAGAATGAGAGAATGCGTGTTATTTTAGCTTGTCTGGAAGAGATCGCTTCAAGCGATAGGAACGCCCATTGAAAATTAGCGTAACCTTATTTTTTTTTTTAATCTGTATGGTATGCAATAAAGTGTCTATCTATCTATCTTCTTCTTCGGTACACTCTTGGCAGAGCGGTCGTGGTCATCGCCAAGTGATGATATGTTTTAGGGCGTATGTGATTCGCCCCACGAGCATTTGCGACTTTTCCCTGCTGACCGACTGCCTGGTACACTCGTTCAATGGACCGTTCGGAGCAGACTTAACTTGGTCGCTCCATCGCATAGGCGACCTTCCTCGCCCTCTGGTTGCCCTCCACGTTGCCCTGCACAGCAAAGCGCTCGATGGACTCACTCTCGTGAGACGTGTCCGATGAACTTGAGTATGCGACTCTGTACTAACATCGACACCGGTCTCTGTCTATATATTTCTGTATTATAAACCCCTTACCGTCCATATTGAGCAGCCAGGTCTAGTGCGTTCTCCTGTTTAATGTTACGTATCGTAACGTCCGCGCCGTGCGCGATCAGTTGAGCCACCACATTCACGAAGCCGAACTGCGCTGCCATCAGCAGGGCAGTCTCTTGGTCCAGGGTCTGGTCAACACAAATATCGCTTGACATTTCTGGTTATATCCTTATCATTTGCGAATCAATAGGTAATAAAACACAAGCAACTAGACTTATTTGGTAGCAGAGCGTAGTTACAAGCCATAGACGAGTCCATAGATAATCCAATCTAAAAAACAAGTTATTCTCGTTAAAACAAAATATAATAGATGGAGGAAGAAATATATTATCGTATATATTGTATTATATTTTGAGCAAATTCTCAATGATATTCATTCCCTTTGACAACAAAAGATTAAATACTAGGAAGACTACACCAACTGTCTACTCCAAATGTCACGAGAGACTTCTGAAAACCAGTGTTGTGTTGGTGTCTTCTGCACTGATCAGCAATGTCAGCTGAGTCAGCTCCTTTTAGCAGGGAATCACGCGCCGCAAGTTCTTTTTAATTTTTTATTTCAAGATTTAATTAATACTGTAAATTGAAGGTGTGTGTTTTTATTGCTTATAAAGTGTTTTCTATTCTCTTCTAAATGACTTTCAAAATATGTATGAAAATAAATTTGTTACCAGTCGCAATATGCAGTGTTATTTAAGGGGACATTTTTCATCGTACACATTTTACATGAATAATTATTTCTTAAGTAACGAATCGTGCAAGACGTGATCTTGAAGGTAATTAATGTGGTGTATAACAGTCCTATAGTGACGATTCAAAAGTGCTTTGTTTGAGCCTAATTGAATAAAGTTTATTTGACTTTGACTCTGGCAACTATAATGCAACCTTCTTGGATAGTAGCTTGGTGTTGATGTGACAACTTAAGTGTCTATATTGCTTTCTAATGTGCGAGCGGTAACGTTTCATGAAAATCATAATTTGTAACATGACCGACATTTGTTTTTTTTGCATATTTAATATTTTGACCGACTGCAATACTGGCAAATTCCAATTTACATACAAACTATGATTTGTCAGACTTAATATAAATATTTAATCATAAAACTTCAAATAGCTTTCTTCCTTCAATTTATAATAAATACTCTATAATAATTGTGAAATTAAAAAATCCTTGGTATAAATCTCTCGGGGTCAAGTGCGATTCCA
This sequence comes from Leptidea juvernica, assembly GCA_949711755.1. Classification (NCBI taxonomy): domain Eukaryota; kingdom Metazoa; phylum Arthropoda; class Insecta; order Lepidoptera; family Pieridae; genus Leptidea; species Leptidea juvernica. The sequence goes on along the minus strand of CATIXQ010000037.1, from coordinate 6,209,563 downwards.
CCACTCGGGTGTATTATTGTCGCCCTTGACTTCGTTTCGTACCTACAAATTGCATCCTCGATAGAAATACCTAACTTTTTCCCATAGATAATATATACACCTAGATAGACTGTAACAGCTGTGAACACGTCGAAAAAAATAGCGCCTAACAGCTAAACTCTATTTTCAACAATATACACTGCAACAAAGTGACATACATATCGCGAGTGTAAGACGTAACTTGTCACGCACACTAAAGTAATATACCTGGCCTGTTTTCATGCGTTGTCTAAGAGCAAGAGGCTCTATCTAGACGTATAAATTATCTATGCATTTTTCTCTTGATCAATAATGTACTAAATAAGGTTTGGTCTAAGTATAACATTATGATCACTTACCACTTGGTTGACGTTGACGGGAGGATTGTTGTGCGCCAGCAGCATAGTGACGATGTCCGAGTCCCCCTTCCACGCGGCCAAATGGAGGGGAGTAGCACCTTTTTTGTCCACCACGCATGGTGAAGCGTCCACGGACAACAGCAGTCGTACTATGTCTCTGCATGAAGACAACAACATCTTTTATAGCAACAAAACAAAATTAAGAGAAGCCACAATGATCTATACCTGGCGGCAAATTTTAATTCAACTTTTCAGGAAAATATAAGCAGTACACCTTTAAGTGGCGGATTTAGGTAAGTAGATACCCAATGGATGAAGGAACCTTTTGTGCTTTGAGTTACCTCCAATTTGATTCCGAATGAGCTGAACATTACACAACGGATATTGTCCATGTCTATGACAAGCTGTAGATTGTCCAGCTCATTGTCACTGGAAAAATGGCATAGACAAAATCCAGTGGTCGAAGCCCGGACAGATGATCTAATCAGATGCCAAAGCACCTTGGCTCGAAAGCTACAAAAAACTAACCAAGTAGTCGAGACCAATCACCCTGATCAGCACAGAGCGCGCGAATACCAAAGAATTTACAGAAAAGTTAAAATCACTGTCTATTGCTGTTTATTATTAACCGCTGGGTCTTAGTATCCATTAGTTAAATAATAGTGTATGGCTAGAAACAATTGATCCAAGCACTAAATATATTCTTAAACATAAATCCCCATTAAAATACCTCGAATTTCAAATGAAGCCACTGCAAGTCTCGTCCGGCACATTCATCGCTTAGTACACATTCGATAAAGGCGTAATTTTACTGCCCAGCGGCTGATTATATTGTATTCAATATTTTACGACTAGTCAGTATTTGCCTATAACATATTACTTACTTGTGGCCCCGCAAGCAGGCGTGGTGAAGCGGAGTGTAACCATTCTCGTCTTGGACATTAACGCCGGCGCCCCTCCTTAGGCTGTTGACAAAACATACTTATAAGCAAATAATATCTTTTACTGATCTATGCACGAGATCTCCATACATCTTAGTATATGTATTTGTAACAATATTTCTTATAAACTATGTTAGTATTATTAGCCAAATATATTTATAAACCTAGAGCTAACTGTTTCTAGTGTTTCTGGAAGGAACAGTCAGCTCTGGCAGCAATCATTATGGCATGGAAACCATCCATGAAGGTGCAATCGACAACGGTGCCGAAAGAAAATCCCGACGAGATTGATTTAGCGCCAGTTTAAGCGCTGTACATGGGTGATGTAGAGAATCCGGCATGGGAAGTTGACTGAACAGAATATTGGGGATGGGTAGGCGTTACTTTGCGGAAATCCATAATTATCCAAATGATTTGAGTTTTCTTTAATGTTAATTCCGCCAATATTTGTCTTTAAACTATTCGACACGTGTTTCGTCTCTACACGAGGCACCCACAGGACGTGTTGTCTCGCCAAAGTCTGGCACGAAACTCGTGCCAAATTCAAAGAAAACTCAAATCATTTGGATATATATTTTTTATAAAAGAGAGCGCAAAAACGAATGGTGGAGGAGATTCTTGCGCCGCTTTTCTCTCTCAAAGCGTCATTTGTTTCTGATGCAGTGGAAGTGTTATAAGTGACATCAAAAAAAAATTCTAAGGAATCAATTTTGAGAAAATCATGACAAGCGAGTCTGAGGCCGAAATGTCTTTTATGCCTTAGGAAAGTTGTGTGCTACTTTACTCTGCAAAGTGCAAAGTACATTAAGTCTCCTAACAGCCGTCGCGGGGGTTTCACGTGGATGAAACTGCTTTTTAGACACATAGGTACTAAGTGTTAATTAGTTCGTTTGAGACTATTCTGGCAAGGAACATAAATAAAAAAAAAACGATATTATATTCAACATGTACAAATAGAAATGTATGATTACTTTCATTGTTAGATATATAGAGGCTAACGGAGAAAAAATTAAATTTAGGTAATATGTTTTGTTTTTAAAGTGATAACCCTCACTTCTTGACTAATACACAAATAAAATTTTAATAACAATATTTTATGAACGATGCGGGACTCGAACCCACGACCTCTGGCGTTCCGTGCCAGTGCTCTAACCAACTGAGCTAACCGTTCCAGTGACGAATCGTCATAAAATCTTGTATGCTTTGTTCAAGTCTCAGGTTGTGGCTTTATAATTTAGGTATTAAAGGGACTCTTGAATGAAAAAAATGAGATGGATAGTCTGTTCGATGTAAATAATAAAATTATTATCTAATATAAAATTTATTAAATACTAAATAATTATGAATATGTTTACTATAAAGTTAATCAGGATGTTTGCAAAACTAGACTAGGCTTTTTGGGTCAGTAATTTAAGTATAAGTAGCCTAAAGAAAACAACTGCTACTTGGAAATTCCATAATACAAAATACATATTATTATTTAGTAAATATACATGTAAAAATAACTATGTCGCAGAAACAAATAATATCATATAACGAATGTAGTGAGAAAATTGCATCAACTTCAACAAAGACTCGTAGTATTTACTTCTCGAATAGTCTGGACGCGGCTTTATAAAAAAAACAAACAAATATTATTATATGGTGATCTCATGACTTAATATTTAAATTTTTTACACATATAACTGTCCCGAACTAGGCAAAGCCTGTACTATGGGTGTAAGACAACGATATATTTTATTCACAAAACGTATTCCACCTTCGCACGACACGCCACAAATTTGAATATCATCCCCACCATCTGGATAAGTGGTGGTCCTCCACAGTACGGTTTTTCAGGAGCTTTCTTCTACATACTACAAAGTTGTGGAATGAGCTTCCTTGTGCGGTGTTTCCGGGACGATAGGACATGGGTACCTTCAAAAAAAGCGCGTATAAAAGCGGTGATCACCGCACGTACGCTTGTTTGTCCTCCTTTTCCATAAAAAAATATATTCAATATATATTAATAAATATATTTACTTAAACTTAAGTACATATAAACATCCATATTCATCATATAAATGATGACTCGGAAACAAACATCCTTATTCGCACCTGGATCCGAACCCGGGACCTATAGCTCAGTAGGCAGAGTAATCTGCCCAATTGGATTTCGGGACGTCAAATATTTACCGTTACAAAATAATAATTATTTTTACCGAAAATATAAAATTTCTCTCTCTCTGAACAATTTTCATCTGTGTTCTAATTGTGTTATTTTTACCATATTATTAAAAGGAGCGCAACCGTTCGCACGTCGGCTGTTCTTTGGTTCGACACTTTGGCAACACTTTTTTCTTTTTTTTTATCTCTATGCTCTTGTAAGTAAATAAAGAGAAGACGAAGATGCGATAATATTTGTTTGTTTGTTTAATTGTAAGTAATTTAAAATGCAATTTGCTTCAATTTATTTAATTAAATATGAATAATAATGTATATTTTTAAACTCGTTACTTCCTCATTTTAACTAGATCTATTAGTATTTTGAAACTTCCGCATAATTTACGCAAATAATTATAAAAATCAAATTAAAAAAAATATAATATGTATACACTTATATGCATCATTATTAACTTATAATATATAGCACTATTTATATAATTTACATAGATCATGTATTAAGTGATAATAATTATAATATTATAGTAGCCGCAAATCGCGATGCAATTTAGGTACCCAGATTAGTCCTAGGGGATGTCACAGTATTTAACTTGCTACAGTTTTTCTCTTTTAAAGAAATTAAAAAAATAATTGTAAATCAACAATAATTTCATAATATTTCTATTAGTAGAAAAAATAGTAATGTATTAATAAGAACACCAAAAACAAAAGCACTATATTAAAAAAAAAATTCGCAGTCGGTAGGATTCGAACCTACGCTCCCAGAGGGAATCTGATTTCTAGTCAGACGCCTTAACCGCTCGGCCACGACTGCTTATATCAAGGTGTTCGAAATCTGTAACAACTATCTATAATAACCAAAATCGCTTGTAAAATTATGAGTCACCTAAAGGAGAATGTTATTTGTAGAGTTGAAACCGGTACCGGTATCCAGTTATAATAGAAACAAACAAGAATAACGTACACAGTGCATACATTCATGAATAAAACAACATACAGTTTTAGAAACAATGACTTAAAAGAGCAAAGTAGAGCAAAAAAGAGGTATTGTTTTTTTTTATGACAATAAGGGATGAGACGAGCAGGACGTTCAGCTGATGGTACTTGGTACATTGCCATACGCAATGCAGTGCCTTGTTTAAACCCAATATTTTTGAGCGGCACAATTATTGCGCTCGTCACCTCGAGACGTACGATGTTGAGTCTTATTTGCCCACTAAATCACTCGCTACGGCGCCCACAGAACGAATCAAAATATGCTTACACATAACTGCTTCGCGGCAGAAAAAGCCGCCGTTGTGGTACCATAATCTAGCCGGCATCCTGTACAAAGGAGCCTCCCACTGCTAAGAAAGTTTGGTCATGAAGTGTGGGTGAAATTAGATTGACCACATAAAACACAGCTTAAAGGGGGATTTCGACCTAAGCGTACCGTATGTCACGATTAGATCTTTTAAGAAGGTCGAGAGATCTAGGGATCATATTGTAAGGTTTAATGCTAGGGGGCTTCAGGAACGTTGCAGGTGGAAGTCCATGACCGCTATCTAAACTAAACTAACGAGACTAGGTGGTTAATGTTTTTTCAAATTGGATTACCTCCACGATCGGAAACTGCTTCACGTTTTTTAAATTTTATCATCGCTATTAAAATGCTCGTATAATCCTTTATTTATGTACAGTATGTGTGGATTGATGCATCTAATGTTCTGAATAACTCTTACTAATTTACATAAATATTTATTAATTGTACCTTATTAAAATAAATTGTGTATTGCGAATACATAGGTATTTATAAGTTCAAAAATCATAGGTTCCGAATAAGTAATTATCATAAATTACATACTAAAGCCTTCTCCGAAACACGCTGCATCTTATGGTATTTAGTCCGATCGGTTCAGCAGTTTTCACAATTTAAAGCAAGAAGAAAAAAACCGGATATCAATTTTTATCTATGGCATAGATATCTAAGTTAGCCAAGCGAACTCTACCTACCTACAGAAGGACATAATATTATTATTGTTCAATATTATCGTAGTGATAAGCAATCTATTGTCTATACAGAGACAGTACATGCGGCCGGTAATGTACTCACTATACTTATTATATACTAGCTGATGCTCGCGACGTCATATACAACGCTATAAGAATCAAAAATACTATGTCTGCATTCAGCTTGATTATATTATCATCATCAGCTGAAAGACGTCCACTGCTAGTCAAAGGCCTCCCCCAAATATCGCCATGAAGAACGGTCCTGCGCTGCCCTCATCCAACCTATTCCAGCAAGCTTGACCAACTCGTGGGTCCATATTGTCTACCAACACTACGTCTTCCGGGACATGTTTGCTATTCAAGGACTTCATTGCCACATCTGTCGGCGAGCTATGTGCCCTGCCCACTGCCACTTCAGTTTCGCAACGCTTTGGTTCTCCAACAGATCTCATTTTTGGTTCGATCTCGCAGGGAAACTCGCATAGAGCATTGCTCTCTGAGCGATCATGAGGTTCCTCATAAGGCACACAGCTTGATAATATAGTAGCCTATATTATGTTGTCCCGCCCCCTAGTTGATGATATTCATGCAAAATTTGAATTAAATCTATTCAGTAAAAAAAAAAGACAAAAATTCTGTAAAGATTTTTTTGGCTTAGGAATTATTTGTAGAACACACAGCAAGTATTCTTTTAGAAATATATTGAATGTAGATATTGTAACAATTTTATAACATGTATATAGTTTTAGAAAATAATAGATATAATGGTCTAAACGTTGGACTCATAACCCAATTGATGTGACAAGGCGGTGATCAAATTGTCAACCGTTATGAGCAACTGTTTCAACAAAGGCACACGGTCTCAGAATCGGCCTTGACATGCTGTTGCCCGGGTCAAACACCTTTCGAACAATAACACAACCGTTGATAGTCATAACTATAATCTACAGCCAGCTGTGAAAACGTTGAAAAAAATTTAGGTTGACAGTTAACCTCTATTTTGAGCAATACTCCTCAATACTAACACACACAGTGACATACAAGTTTGGAGTGTAAAACGGAGCTCCTCACGCACACTAAAGTAATAAACCTGTGAAATAAAAATATGATGTTGTATCCCCTCCCCGCCTTTTTTCACACAGTGTCACACTTCGTCGACCCCCTGGCGGGGCCCCCCCCCTTAGGCGGGGACGGGATTTATGGATGGCCCATTGTCAGGAATGGATTGTTTGATAACAATTTATCAGCTGCGTATGAAAGAATCAAGAAATCTACTGGAAGTCGAACTTGCATTCAAACATCACATTAAGTTGATTTTCATAGATCATTCATAATTCACACTATTTGAATATTCGAACTGTGATCTTTAGTACTTTTAAGAATTTCACTTTACATTTGTATAGGCCCTTCGAAACTCTAATCACAGGATGAAGTAGAAGAATAATAAAATGGAGAGTGAAACCGTAACAATAACATAACATATTGCAACAACACTTGGTAGACGCCATGAAGCAACATCAGTTCATAAAGGGCTTTGAAATGGGAAGAAGAACTGATTAGAAACTCCTAGCCCTTTTTTTCTTTATTTATTGATTTAGGGGCTTTTATACGTATGTACATGTCAGCTCCAGTATAATCTAAATACATTAAAAAAACAACACAGAAATCTTAACTTAACAAACTAAAAAAAAGTTAATAAAAGGAAAATAAAGTTATATCTACAGTGTTCAACAAATAAGACTTATGGATTCAAACAGACTTATGGCATCCTTAGATGCAGGACGGGCAAGTATATTTACAAACATGCCAGTATCAAATCTGTTCAAACCCATAAGTCCTACAATTTTATCTCTACTACACTGAAATCGGACACATTAATTTAATAAGTGCACAACAATCTCAATTGTTCCACATGAATCACATAGAGGTAACTCCGCAATTTTCATCAAATATTAAAACTTATTCAAAGGCATGTGTCCGGATCTGTATGTGAGCAATAACAATCAACCTCCTTTTAATCTTTACATTACAAAACCACGGTATATGACGAGGCTGAGACTGCAAAGTTCTATACCAAATTCTTTTTTCTAAAGATCTACGATCAAAGTACTCTCCCCATAAATCCTGACATTTCCTTTTATATTTTGGTAAGAATTCAGTAAAATCCGGTTTAATATACATCTTTCTTTTAAATACTATAACAACTTAATATTATCCTCTATCTAATATATAAAATTCTCGTGTCACAATGTTCGTTCCCGTACTCCTCCGAAACGGCTTGACCGATTCTCATGAAATTTTGTGAGCACATTGAGTAGGTCTGAGAATCGGCCAACATCTGTTTTTCATCCCCCTAAATGTTATGGGTGGTCCACACGAATTTTTTTTTTAATTTTTTTACATTTTTTTTAAATTTGTTTGATTATGAGTCAGTCTTAAAAAATACATACAACTTCAAATTTTCACCCATCTACGATCAACAGTTACTTTTGTATCGCGATTTTAATATCGGCAATACAACGTTTGCTGGGTCAGCTAGTATAATCTAATACTTTAAGTAAGCCTTCTTTGTCAAGGAATCTTTAAAAGACGGTGGCACTATTACAATACGTGTCTATTACAATACGGACGCGTTCTGAAATACATGCCTAATTCGTGACTCATTACAAATCGCCCTATAGGGTAGGCTGTCATACGTATACGCGACACGAGGCCGACGAAAAGCTTTTTTTATGGAAGAGGAGGACAAACGAGCGTACGTGTCACCTGATGTTAAGTGATCACTACTGACAGCTCACATTCTCTTGTAACACCAGAATCACGGGAGCGTTGCCGGGCTTTAAGATAGGTGTGTGCGCATTTTTTTGAACGTACCAATGTCCACACAAGGAAGCGCATTCCACAGCTTGGTTGTACGTGGAATATTATAATTCCATGAAAACCGCACTGTGGAGGAACGCCACAAATCCAGACGGTCGCGGTGGGGTGATATACTAATTAGTGGCGTGTCGTGCTAAGGTGCAATTCAGCGACAGGAATCAGGTGAATCAGCTCTTCCGAACACTCCCCGTGATAAATGCGGTAGAAGACACACAAAACTCTCTCGCAAAAGTCTCTACGCAACGCTAAGTGATCTAGCCGTTCATAGAGCACTCAGTCCCCGACAATTCGAGCTTCTTTTCATAATTAAGGTTCCCTTTGTTTCAAAACTAACACATTTTAATAAAATTAAAAAACAGTTACAAACCAGTTAAGGTAGCGATAGTCATTTGGATGTTGCAAGAATCTTAACGCATCAATAAATAAATTGACTCGTAGCTATTTTAATTATGCGAAATTCATATTACTTAACGATAATATGAATTTCGCTTTTATGATAAGTCGATCTATGAAGGGTAAAGTGACTTAAAATTTAAAACGTGTTAAGACATGAGTCATTGTTCGCCTAACCGAAAACCCGTTAGATATTACAATAAATTTGATGCTTAGCACTTCCCAGCTCTTTGCGTCGTTATTATACAGAATAATACGTAAAGCAAAAACTTTAACTTGATTATTTTTAATAATTGTGCTCAATGAGTTTTGGCTTTGTTAGAGTTTTGAATAGTAACTAAACCAGGCCACAAAGATTTGCTATAGTTCACCCTTATAATCAAATAAAATATAAGGTCTTAACCACATTTTACAAAAAATAAAACCCGCATCGAATTATCAAGAGCGTATTCCTATCCGTACGTCCAGTGATTTCAGAGTGATTGCAGAAAAATTGTTTTCATAACTTTCAAAACACCCACCGATTGTTGCCGATGCGAATTTTAAAACATTTGACGATTTAATGAACAAAGGATTATAATAGAATTAATCAGAAAGGCCGCAAATTATGAAAAAAAAATATTAAATTGTGCTTAAATTAAAGCGACCACTTGTCAAACTTATACGAGTTTATGATAACAATTAAGATTAAATTAAAGCAGATTCACTAATTCCTGTTCCCTTCTCTTCCCTAACCCACAGAGTTATCTCGCACAAAGGTTCCTTTACAGCAGATAAAATAACATACCTGTCGTCAAACACCTTCGCCTTAATCTTCCTCTTCGCTTTGACACACTTCCTGTATATCTGACACTTGGCGTCGCAAACATTAGCGCATAGATCGAAAGTCCCGAAACATTTTACCTTCCTATCAAGCGTAGCCATGATAAACACTGTCTGTCTTCACCAATACTTCCCAACTGAGTCATAGGGCACGGGCCCTTGTCAAAAACAGGTTCGGACATAAAGCAACTGCGGGACAGCGGACAGCGTAACATTCTCTGTATAAATTAGTTTAGTATCATATAGATACGGCGTAATGATCGATAAGATTGTGGAATTGGTTCAAGGGATTAGCATATTGCTGCAAATGTTCGCGCGATATAATTTACATTCAAAACACTTTCATTACTGACTGACCATTTCTTCTGGGGTTAGGAGAACAAACAAGCGTACGGGTCATCTGACACCTAAGTCAGTAAGAAAGTGATCTTCGCCGCTAGTGCTCAAAAGCTGCAAACTTTTTCTGGAAGAGAAGAAGTAGAGTATATCTGATTTCAGAGAGGGTAAAATCATTGACTTAAAATTTTCCTTCAAATATTTTGTCACATAACTTCATTATACATCACTATATTTTGTCCTGACAGGATGTGGGTGTCTTGCCTTTGTGTATAATATAGTATGGTAACGTTTTAAGAAAATGATAGGAGAATAAGAATCTAGAGCAAAACGTGGAGAGGATCGTCAACCATTTTGAAATGACGAGAATAGCACCGCTTATAATTTAATCCAGTCGTAGCTCGCTACGGTCATAGACTTTATCATAAAGATGAGATACATTCACTATACTGGAACTTGACCCGGGACAATCCATAATATTAGTCACTGTTGCGTAGGCAACACATTTTCCTGTTAGGTACCTACTGTTCTGACAGTCACATTGCCGCCTTTTATGGCAACGATCCATTTTTAATGAGGTAAACTAAATATAAAACTTATTACGTAGTAAAACCCAATAACAAATAAAAAGTTATCCTAGCATATCAAAAATAACTTTAATAACTATGTAAATATATATTATATTTAAAATGATATGAAATATTGCTCATCGCGACAACGCAAACCATATCCGGCAAACAGCTATTATAACAAATTTATAGAGAAGTTATACAAAGAAAATGCCATTCTCCGTTTTGATTTATAAGAAAGTTTGCTACAGCGCTGATTGCATTAGTTCTATACAAATTAGTGTTCGTAAGTCAGTCAAAAATGAGTGAGTTCATAACAATTGGGCTTACCCACGGTTGTTAGTAAGAACCGCAAGACTCAAGTTTGCACGTGAAACACTAAAAACCCTTAACGCCTTGCCTAATATAGAGAGCACGAAGCATTACTTCAAGGCAACCTTGCGCTCTACAAAGCGCAAGTCATATAGTGTTGCTATCATCTTTCGACTGGTGCAGCCCAGTATCAGCTCGAAACATTATACCGCGTGAAAGCTTGGCGTTACTAAAGACGTTGCTTCATTACAATGAATACATAAAATAAGACATACATGTCTTCTACCGTATTTATCATAGAGTACTCTTAAAAGTTGTCTGACCTGACGAGTGCCGCTGAATTCCGCCTTCGCAAGACACGCCACAAACTTGGATATCATCCCCACTACTTCGATGTCTGGTGCGGTTTTCAAGGAACTATCTTCCAACAGCATCGAACTATGGAATGATATTTTTTAGCGGTATATCCCCGACGCAACGACATGCGAATCTCCAAAAATGGGCGTAAAGTTTTCTATAAAGCCGACAACGCTCCTGTGATTCATCTGGAGAATTTGAGTGGCCGTTATCACTAAACATTTATATACATATACATACACAATAATTTTCTGCACAAATTCCTGTTAATTTTGTACTGTACAGACAATATTTGCCTAAACAAATATTAATGTCACATAATTATTTAAATACCTATAAAATTCCAATTCCCATGATACTAAATACATGTTTATGACTCAAGTATTCAAAGATGGCTTAATAGCCTTCAATGAAATTACGAAGTGTTAATTGCCAAGTACTAATAGCGTACTTAAATAATTATTGTAGAGTATTTAGTTTATTATATATAGCATTAATAAACAGTATTATGTAAGTAAGAGTAGTATGTAAGTAGGTACTCCATACTAAGATACTGTGGAAATTATGAATGTACTTTTGGAAGTGTTTTTTCTTGAAGAGGTGGACAAACGAGCGTACCTGATGTTTCATCGAGGATCCAATCCAAAGGTTCTGAAGATCTGTTTGACCTGATTTCACCATTGCACCGAATGCTTGTGACAAAATAATATTATCACCATCTAGATGTGTAGCTAAGTTTGTATCATTCACCACCGTACACATTCTTCTTCGACACCAGAGGAATCACAAGAGCGTTGCCCACATAAGATACATAATATCTTTAAGGATAAATGTATACACTTTTATAATAAACTCCCAGCCACTGTTCAGGCAGTCTCTATAAATAAATTTAAATGTTTTTTACTATATAGTATAAATTTAACAGCTGAATCTGAGTGATCAGTGTTGCCTTAAGGAAGGTGTACGCGCTTTTTTGAAGGTACCCATGTCTTATCGTCCCCGAAACACAGCACAAGGAAGTTCAATCCACGCTTGGTTGGACGTGGAAGAAAGTTCCTGGATAACCGAACTGTTGAGGAACGCCACACATTCAGATAGTGGGGATGATATCCTAATTTGTGGCGATCGTGCGAAGTTGGAATTCTAATTATTTCCGCACTTAGACCCCTTAATTTGGTCGATTTTGCGTGCGGCGTTGGGCAGTTGGTCCAACCAGCCCAGCTTACTACTACGACATGAATACCTTTAAAAAAGCGCGTACGCCTTTCTAAAGGCATAAAAGGCATTTATTTTGTTAAAATTGATTCAGGCTGTCGGATCACTTAGATATTCGGCTGTGGAGTAGTAGGATTTACGACAGAGCCATTTTTAATAAACATTTAAATTAATTTATTTAGAGAATACCTGAACAATGGCTGGGAGTTTATTATAAAAGTGTATACATTTACCCTTAAAGATATTATGCATCTTATGATGTGTTCATTCAAACAGATATTAAATAAACAGTTACCTAACTGTACAACAATTGTTGTGTCATATTGTTTACAAACACATTCTGTCTAATCTCTAGTTCAACACACAACTGCGCTCCAACGCTGTGAGTTCGCGACGTTATTCGTAAAATGGCATCAACGAAATAGGACATTGAACTTTATCGTCATCCATGAGCAAATAAGACCTCGGTACATCAAGGTGTGGATATTTGTTTATTTGAAAATACTTTTCAGTGCCGGAAAATTATAATATGAATATTCACATTTAAGGATATCATTCGTAGTCTGATAACGGAACGGCAAAAGTGTGCTTAAAGACAATTTAAGCACACTTTTCTGTCACTATCCGAATCTAATCTGAACCACAGACTGAACTGAATAAATGTTTAACATTGCTGCTTATTCACCAATAATATTTTAAACAGCTGGATTAAATGCGGCAATGTAGATTTAGCAGTCGAAGCTCATGATGGTGTAATTTGTGTCATGTTCCATATTTCCGCTTTATTTTTAGACGACGTGATTTTCCTATATGTATAGAAGATCTATACAAGGTATACATATATACCTACAGCTGGAGATCGACAAGATTGACGCAGGTAATTTTTCATGGCAAATCAACCCTTAATGTCTAAACGAATCTCAGAATCCAAAGCCGAAGCAGCTTGCAGTAAAAAATTGGTCATTAGATAGTACGAGCCGGGTCATAGTAATGAATAAAATTGATTTTTGTAAAAAAATGCAGAAAACATGCATCATCTAGGGTAAAACGGTTCTATCTATACTAGGTAGATAATAAATAAATCAAATTTCATTAATAGTTTAATATTCCACTCCGGTTCGTTTGATTGATGTATTCCATGGATGTTATTGGAGGATCCAACATTTTAAACTAAACTGAGTTATCTCATATTATGTAAGATATAAACATAAGTCATAAGTGACTACTAAAAATGACGACCCATATAGCCCAGTAGTTAGTGACCCTACCTGCTGAGCTAGAGGTGCCGGGTTCGAACCCCAGTATGTGCAAAGATTTAAATGATGAATATGGATGCTTAAAGTATTTATACATCGTTGTACCATAGTATAGGCTATGCCTAGTTTGGGTCAAGATAATTTGTGTACGTGTGTCAATATTGTATAAAAAAAATTGATAATCTTATAAGGACACTTATCTTTATTCAAAATTAATTAATTACAAATCGAAAATATTTGGTTTATTTGTACTACTAAGGACAGCAAGAACGTAAAGTCATTGGCACAATAGATAAAATCGTGGACTCTCACCGCGGTGCGCCCGGTTCGATCCCAGCCCGCCGTTTACCGTTTACGTGTTTCTGATTTTTGACTTCATATGTGTATACGATGCTTTATAAGGTGGGCTACGCTGTTGTATTAGGTTGGATGCGATTACTAATTATGGCAGTAATCACGACCATTATAACACAAACAACTAATTCAAGCTCTAAAGGTTGATGCATCCAATATACGAAAAGAACAATGGCGAAGTTTCATACTACAAAATATTTGAAATTGAATGGTAGCGTCTCAAGAACTGACGTGTACTAATTAATTCTCTATAATTTTCTGCATCTACTGACATAATTCATTTTTAATTTAGAACCGGGATATTGGAGAAATAAATGATTATTTTGTTTCAGTTTTTAGGTTAGGTTTTTCTGTTTATTACTTTAGCGTTCTAACTATAGTACCTATACTTATCTATTATATTCTAACTAACATGTTCCAACAACAATAACACGAATTCCAAAAATCTTTAAGGATAGGAACTAGTAACCTTAAGCAAATAGTTAATTAATACCTAATTACTAAACTGTCTACGGTCACCAACTCTGAGTATTATATTATGATAAAATGGAAACTTGTTACTTGATGCAATGGTAATAGCAGTTTATTTTCAACAAAACAGAGTTGGTTGTCCATAGCTTTATAATTTTATAAGAGGGAAGTCAAATGCGCAATCCATAGTCGTAGGTAGGTACTTCTAAAGTATACCTAACCTACGCCCGATTTTAAGGCGCGGGTCGACTTTTAAACTAAGTACGTCCATTTTTATAATCTTAAAAAACTGGTAAAATAAGTACCTAGTTTCCTAACGTCTTTTTCTCAATCCAAGTTATTATTTTGTAGAAGTAGGTAGCAGTAAATTAAACAAGCAAAATATTTTATTTTGTTTATTGTTATATAAACAGCGTACGTTAGACCAAATCGTGGGGCATATCATAGTCCGGTGATGGAGAACAGAAGTAGTTCAAAATGAGGTTCAGAGTTTAAAACGAGAGAAAGATATTATTAAAGTCCAAAACCAAGCCAGGTAAAATAGAAACTACTTATTAATATACAGAAAGCACAAAACAACACAACGGCGGTAACTATAATTGATAGGTATTATTAGTATTAGGCATAGGTGACAGGTATAGATACTCATTGATCATTCGCTCATCGCTGTCAGTCATATTGACAGATAGCTTTCCTTGATGTAACCTAAAATGGATATGATTTCATAGTTGTGACAGCATATAATGTGAAAATGAAATAAATATTTTATTTATTTCCCCGGTTCCTTTTGCAATACAATTTTATCTAACAAGTCAATCTATCAGTGAAGTTTTTTTTTGTAACTATCCTAACCTTAGACGGTTATTCCTATAGTCAGGTAAAATTTCGCCATTGTTCTTTACATTTATACAGTTTATTCTTTAAATCTTTATATGAAATAGTTTATATTATTTAAACACTATATTATATATTGGATGCAGCACCTTACAAACTAATTTGTTATGTATATAACAGCCATTGCATAATACACTATTTGATTGAAAAGAGCGGCCACTGAGTTTCTTGTATGTTCTTCTGACAAGCTCTACTTTTCGCGATGTATTATGGTAGATTCAGTAATTTTAGAATTTATATATGAATATTTGTAGTGACGATTCAAAAGCGCTTAGTTTAAGCCTAATTGAATATAGTTAGTTAAAGTTATTCCACCTTCGCACGACACGCCACAAGTTAGGATATCATCCCCACCATCTGAATGTGTGGCGGTCCTCCACAGTGCGGTATTCAAGGAGCTTTCTTCCAACTACTACGAAGCTGTGGAATGAGCTTCCTTGTGCGGTGTTTCCGGGACGATACGTGATGGGTACCTTCAAAAAAAGCGCGTATACCTTCCTTAAAGGCCGGCAACGCTCTTGTGATTCCTCTGGTGTTGCAAGAGAATGTGGGCGGCGGTGATCACTTAACACCATGTGACCCGTACGCTCGTTGGTCCTCCTTTTCCATAAAAAAATAAAGTTACTTTGACCTTGTGATGTTATAAAGAGAGTAACTAAGTATACGCCGTATTGATAACATGTAATATATCATATACAATTATTAACCAACCACCAACCTCATTCGTCTTCTTATCTTCCTGAACATATCCTTCCTAAAGAACGGCAACCAAAACTTCATTTTCGATCACACTAACACTCCGCAACACAAAACGTCCGTTACAAATTGATTAACCGCCATTCCTTATCGCGCTCTCAACTAATATTGATTTAAAATATTTGCTAGAGCACCAAATCGTAGAAACGGCCGCCAGTGACTAACACTCACACCGAAGGATGAATCATGAACCGGCAACAGGTTGCTTCGGTTAGACCTTTTTGTTGCGGTATTTTTGCGGTGTAACTGTTGTTTTGGAGTCCGTGCCAGTACTCTAATTATGTGCCTTTCAAACGCATTTACAGAGTAACACATTGTAAATACGTTTGACTTGTTAGACTTTGAATGGTTTGGTCAATTGCTGTTTGTGCGGCATTTAAGCTCAGGCTATTGTTTTCAATTGTGTTGGTCATGGGCGTAAAATCTATAGATGTTTATTATTACTACTGCTTACTAGCAACACATCTTAGATTAGAACTTGCATAGAAAACATTACAGAAGTAATATTAATTATTACGTATTCGCGTACTATTCTCGACGTCTATTGTACGCCTTTCTACGACCTTAGAAAGTCTTTTTATACGACCACATTGACCTAGTGCTAGTTGATCAACCTCCTCCACAACCATGTGTAGGTTTTCCCACAATGCTTCTGTTCATCGTAAGAGCGTCGTATGAACGTTATTTTTTTTAATAATAAGGATTTAAGGACCCAAAATGCTAAACGGAACTTTGAGGCATTTTTTTTATGAAAATAAGAGACGAGTCGAGTAGGACGCTGATGGTAATTGATACTCCCTGCCCATTACAATGCCGTGCCGCTGAGGATTATTGAAAAACACTAAAATTTTGAGCAGCACTACAACTGCGCTCGTCACCTTGAGACAAGTTGTCAAGTCTCATTTGCCCAGTAATTTCACTAGCTACGGCGCCCTTCAGTTCGAAACACAGTAACGCTTACACATTACTGTTTCACGGCAGAAATAGGCGCCGTTGTGCTACCCATAATCTAGCCGGCATCCTGTGCAAAGGAGCCTCCCACTGATGGGATGAGTTGTTCATTATCAATAGCCCAGTAATATCAATGTACGAAGCCCCTCATACCGATACACAGATAATTCTTGAATACTACTATTTGGCGACGCTGTGTCTGCTGACAACGACATCCAGTACTACGAGACCTACCAACCACTACTAGAATACATTTTATAAATTCTAAAATCGAAAACACATTCACATGTACCTGCGTTACGCTAGAAGGTGGGATGCGATGAGTAGGTATGTAGAGTTGTGAAAATACAGTCCAAATCACAAAATATTAAATTATATGATATATGTATATCAAAACCAAAGATCTTTATTTGCCACAAACATTCACAATTAAAGTTGTTACAAATTTAAGAGTAGGCACATGTTTCGTCTTGACAGACATGCAAATGAAATAGTCGGTTTGAAATATTTTGGATAATGGTTTCGTTTTATAAAATTATAACCTAACACAATCAATAATTACTACATTTAATTTCTCCAACGTACAGCTATACCTAAAAGACCCTACAGATATTGATTACTATCTGAATGTTCTTAAAGCACTTAAACTAATAATATTTAGTTTCAAATCCTTATCAGTTGGACCCACGTATATACGCGGTATGTGTGCGATCAGATGCTATAAAAATCGCTAAATTACAATAATTACCCGTGTTTACTCAATTGCTTGTAAAGAGTATAAGGGTACATGATAATTACCCATCTTGTCATGGAATACCCAATGAAAACAAACGAGGTCATCTGATATTAAGTGATCACCGATGTTTACACACTCCCCTGTACCTAACAACAAAGGAATCACAGGAGCGTTGCCGGCCTTTCAATAATTATATGACGTATTGACCTAAAAACGATGCAAGGAGTTCACACCACAGTAGTTGTACGTGGAAAAAGGTTCCTTAAAAATCACACAGTGGACGAATGCCAAACACCTATCATTGTTGAGTATGATATTTAAGATAAAGATTAAGATGAAATAAATTTAATTTGTTACCAAATTTATGAACCATGCGGGACTCGAATGCGACCCGCGCCTCTCGGGTTCCGTCTGCGCGCTCTTACCAACTCAGCCAACTGTCCGAGTGACACATCAAACATAAATCTTGGTTGTCTTGTTCAACTCTCGGGTTGTGGCAACATCTACAGCATCTATATTACAGTTGATTACATGCCCAATCACAATAATTGCATATTAGGAAATTGACATAAAATTCAGATTATGGTGGTTTAGTTAGATAATGGGAGGTTATCACCCACAATAATTTGAGCATGACACTTATCGCTTGGCAACTGGCATGAAAAATTCAAAACCATTTTGGGACCTTTACAGTGATCTAGGCTTTAATATTACAAGAGTAACAGTAGTCTGAATCAAAGAATCTCAAACATGTGTAATGATGCATACTGATAGACAAAACCAGCCACAACAACCAACTCACTATCTCCACAGGCAAAGTGCATATTGCACACTAACTAATATATCAAGCAAATATATATTATAGTATAGATATGCTGAAGGGTCAATGTACCTTTTTAACATGGATAGCTGTCTGGCATGATGCCAAACACTACACTTGAATGGTATTAGCCATCCTAACGTCCTTAAATAGATAACGATAATTCACCTTCACATCATTTATTAAGTGTTCTTCGTTTTTCTTTCATTAGTTGTTTTGTTCCGCAGTGAATAAAAAAATATTTTAAGCATTCCAATCTGTTATATATTACGATTTTTTTTTATGATAATATGATGAGATATCAGTATAATAAACTGCTCATGTGAAAAGCTAATAGTAAGATTTTGTTAAAGTTCCTCAATAACAGAGGTTTGAATTTGTATTGGGTCCCACATCACTAATCAAACACCTCTTCACAATCGGCGTAACAGACAGTCCTAAGTGCAGAGGATGTCTGGCCGAAGACGAAACGGTCGCTCATGTAATCCTGGAATGTGCGGGGGTGGCCAGGAAGTCTGAGAACACCCCAGAATGTTCTGAACGTCTGGAAGGAGCTGGGCTGGTTGGAGTAACTGGCCATTACTGCACGCAAAATGGACCCATGGTAGTGGTCTAATTGCGGAAACAGGAGCCCCTATACCATACCATACCATATTCCATGTATTGCCAACCTTTAATGAGAGGGTAGGTAAGCTCTATGCTTGAAAATCCGCAAGTGTGTTGTTTCAGAGAGGTACTCTAAGGGAGGCAAGATGTTCCTTCTAAATTGTTTTTCTTAGTAAATGGGTGGTAGAAATAGCTTGGCAACTGAAATAACAATGTGATATATTTGATTTAAATAGCAACCACTTTAGATGCTGGCTCCAAAGATTCTATAAAGAGTGGGCACCTAAAGGAGTATTATCTTACAGATGTCAAGACTTATTGAAAGTACATTAATATAAAATTTATTATGATATTTCAGTATCATTACAATCAGTGTACCATAATAGATACTGTGATGTTTTTCGTTTATGACTTCCTTGAATGGTTCAATCATCCATTACCTTGTAAGCATATTAGGCAGTGGAAAATTCTTGCCTTATACACTTTGAAGTACACTTTTATTCTGTTTGTTATTTCTTGATTAACTGTTTAACCTTCCCAAATCAACAGTGCCCCCGGGCACTACATTTTTCAGATACACCAAAGCCGAGAGTGTGGTATGACAGACTATTCCTTCACCAAGCTCTGACTCTTTTTGTTTATAAGATATAGTTTAATTTGCATGGTCTTATAGCTTGTTTCAATACCTTTCAGATATGTTTACTTAAATAATTCTAATTAAAAGCAATCTATTGCTACATGAAAAATAATACACATTGAGAGAATGCTGTGCTCGCTCCAAAACCATGCCAATCCTAGGCGACATGCGATCAGACTGTACATGGGTACCTTCAAAAAAAGTGCGTACACCTTCCTTAAAGGCTGCAACGCTCCTGTGATTCCTCTGGTGTTGCAAGAGATTGTGGGCGGCGGTGATCACTTAACAATAGGTGACCCGTACGCTCGTTTGTCCTCCTATTCCATAAAAAAAAAAGACTGTCCGGGAACGGAAAGGTTAATTTTAAGGTTGGGATGCAACCTGTTTTTGGTATATCATAGTGCAATAACTATAATTATATACTTGTAATAATAGCATTATGGACTGAAAACAGGATCTCAATATTTGATTTGCAGCTATGCTCCACAACTGCAGACTGTTGGACCATATGGTTTTGATTTTGGATTTATAGAATAGCAGTATAGCGCTTCAATATTTAATTGAAATAAAGTTCACAGTTGTACTATAAAATAATAATGTACTGGTAAGGGTGAAAGAAGCCTGACTCCAAATGTGTTAAAATAATAAAAAATAATATTAAAACCTACTAATTTAATGCAGTAATTTCTAGCAGCTAGCTAGAAATTACTTTAAACCATTATAGTTTGAAACTATTATAGTGCATGAGAGTTCTCTATACTACTAACAAGTAGACATAATATAATTCTAAAATAAATTAAGAACTTTTATACTTTTCCTAATTAAAACTGATATGATTGACAGCTTCTGTGATAAATAAGAATAATAATAATGTAAAAATGCAAAATACATATTATCAACTTTTTGCACTTTTCTTACACTTCTAATATTTGCAAGGCGAAATAAATCAAGCGAAATGATGATCCCAGGAACCTTGGGTTAGTTTCCATAACTGGATAAAATGATCGTAAAGACCATTAGGTCTTATTAATACAACGCGTTGAGAGAAGAATGACTAAAAAGTATACATATTAAAGTAAATCTGTACATTTCTAATAATGTAAACATTACACTAATATAAAGTCTAGATAACAAAGAGGGATTTCGAATAAAACTAAACATAAAATGTAAAATTTAAGTATGCCAATAGTTTATTCGATTCTAAATGTGGTAGAGTTTTGTTCTGCAAACATCCAATTCCTAGAATGTACGTGGTAATGCTACAAAACACCAGGTCTTACCTAGTAAAAGGACCACTCCTTTTAGTTATCTGCCCCAATATCTTTTCTACGCTCCGCTCGTCGCCTTTTCTCGCTGCATCCAACAAATCCTGGCCTCTTCCCATGGCCCATTTATATATTAACAAACACTAAACAATCACAGTCTTCAATCATTTCAATTTTTTACACTAGATTTCACTACCTACTCACTACAAGTTACAACTTCATTGATCGAGTCGCCATATTTAGATTTTAATTTGACGTGAGTGCGCTCTAGCGGCTAGCTAGTAGCTATGGAATCGATATTTTATCATTCATGGGATTGAATGACGATTGTACTCAAAGACACATGAACGTAATATTATGATAAACTCGTGAAATATGCCTGAAAAAAGTGCTTTTCTTAGCACATTGACACTTAGCACATTGTTTTCGTAACCACCATGCAAGTTAAACTTTTTTGATACGAACAAATGAATAATCTCATACTGAAAATTTTATAATATAACCAAAATTAGTATATTTTTGGAATGTAATTATAATGAAACTGGTATATCGAATTGCCGTAATACCTCTATGTGTTTAAATACTAATAATCGCGTTATAAATTCGGAAATAGAAATTGCAAATGAATTTGGTAAATACTTCACCGAAATCCCAAACACGACCAAAGACCAAATCTCTTAATCAAAAACAGCACATGATATGTTAAAATTACACGTTCCAGTATCTTCCATTGATTATAAATTTAAGTATGTTAAAGGTTTAAATAATTAGCTAACCTAAAAAATACCAAAGGTACGTATGGGGCCATTCGACTAATATTGTAAAATACATACTCGTCATTATAGCACCTGAATTAGCAATAATGTTTAACGAATGCATATATAAGGGTGTGTTCCCTGACCTCATGAAAAACATCAAAATTATACCTTTGTTTAAATCGGCAGTTCTTTTGTCCCTGCTTATTTCAGGCCCATTTCAGTGCTGCATGTTTTTAGTAAAACTTTTGAAAAACTTTTGCTTTAGCAGTTACAAATGCATTTTTGCAAATTATTGAACAAAAATCAATTTGGTTTCACCAGGGGCTTATCAACAATTAATGCGGGTACTAGAATAATTTAGTACATCTTCGACGCCTTGGAAGAGTCACAGGATTCATTGGACATTTTTTGTGATTTGTCCAAAGCATTCGACTGCGTCCACCAAGAAACATTACTCCTAAAACTAAAGCATTATGGAGTAAGAAATAGAGCCCTAAATCTGTTAAAATCATATTTAAGCGAAAGAGTTCAGATAGTTGATGTAAATGGCACACGGTCTTCGGGTAAACCTGTGGGAATAAGTGTTACGCAGGGTTCTATTCTCGGTCCTTTCTTGTTTCTTATATATTTAAACGATGTACCGTTTGTGGTAGATGATAGCCATGAGATTGTTTTGTTTGCTGATGATACTGCACTTATTTTAAAAGTGAAGCGACGTGCAGATATTGATGACGAGGTACACGATGCCCTCTGAAAGATAGTGCGTTGGTTTGAGACGAATAATTTGCACTTTAGAAGAAAAAAAAACAAAGTGTTTACGGTTCATTACACCAATCACAGCGGAGATACAAACCAACGTACTTATAAATGGCCAGAGATTGGAACTTGTGGACACTACAGTCATTTAGGGTATCACGTTAGTTAAAAAGCTTCAGTGGGGTCCACATATTGCCCAACTAGCAGATAGACTCAGCTCTGCAGCATAAGCCATTAGAAAAATTAGAGAGTACACGAATGTTGCGACCGCTAGATGCTTCAGTTATTTTCACAGCATCACGTATTTTGCATTATTACGGTATTTTACTCCATAGTAAGGGTGATGCCACTGATATTGATATAGTGTTTGCTCTGCAAAAGAGTGCTGGTTATGCTATATATGTGCTTGGTTATAGACAGTCTCTCAAAGAAAAATTTTAAGAAATAAATATTATCACCGTTCATTGTCAGTACATTTATGAAAATTTAATATACGTTCAAAAAATCGTCACCTTTTTGCTCTTAATAGTGATTTTCAGTATTATAACACTAGAAATAAGGGATTGCTTGACTAGATTATGATTATTTTATAGCAATAGCAATGACAGTATAATATTGTATATTTTTATTAAAAAGAGCGCAAAAAAAATTAATGCTGGGAGAGTTTCTGCCTATTCACCAATAATATTTTAAACAATTGGAGTAAACTCAGAAATGTAT
Organism: Leptidea juvernica; assembly: GCA_949711755.1. Classification (NCBI taxonomy): domain Eukaryota; kingdom Metazoa; phylum Arthropoda; class Insecta; order Lepidoptera; family Pieridae; genus Leptidea; species Leptidea juvernica. The sequence goes on along the minus strand of CATIXQ010000037.1, from coordinate 6,186,226 downwards.
AGATATGGCATATGTAATTAGTGGCATGTGCCATTTAAATTATTTGCCCGAAGCGAGTTTAGAATAATACCTACATCCTCTTTGTACACAATATAATATTGACAGTTGAGTATCGTGTCTGTCTAATGTCAATTGTAAGGGTCACGCTCTCAAGTCATCAACCATCAAAGTCAAACCAAGATAACGCATTATAACGATAAGCCTTAGTGTTTAAATTCTCTTTGGGCCTTAGTACGTACAGCAATGTTTTCGTGACGGTATCTGTAATTATAAATTAACTGATACTAATTGCAATCTTTGGACTAATTAAAGGGCAAGAACCTAGTTATTTTCACCATTTAATGACAAGCTAGTAATACAATAAGCAGTAAAAAAATCCTGAAAAATGTGTCATGTTTCTCCTGTTCAAGTGTTATTGTTATTATTGTGTCCTGTACAAAAACAGCTGTTTGTGATAATATCTAATTATTGATAACAAATATTAAATTCCGATAAGAATTTAGATGAATTATTTCAACCTACACTGGACAAATTAGGAAATAATGATTACAACTAAGTTGGTTTTGATTATTACAATTATAACACTGAAAATCGTATTATCTCAAACTCAAAGTAAGTACTTTTTTAAAAATTAGTAGGTAGTGTGGCAATATCTCGAAAAACAAAAAGAAAATAACAATATTAAACTATACATTGAATTCTATATTATTGTAGAAAATTTTCCCTATGATTTTATATGAAATGAATAATTTATAATTGACTGGTTAAAGTTTATATTAATTTTTACTTACAGTAATTAGTTTTGGGTTTTTATTTGGTACTTCAAACCATATTGATTGATTTATCCTTTCTTACAGCCCTTTAAATTTCACTACTTAGAGTCATTGCTTCCAGAATGTTCTTAATTATTTGATCAACCACCAATTTGAGCCATCTTAAAATAATACTTCTGTACTCTGCTGGAGCAGAGCATGTGCATTACTGTTCCTCTATTTCCTGATGGAATCTACATATCACATCTTGTGACAATGAGAGACCACAAATTTGATGTATGTTTTGTAATTAATGCATTGATTTGAACTTTTTTTTTCACTTCCAGATGCCATTTTGACAGTCTATTTAAACAAATCAACAACATGGGAAAATAAAGAATTATATAGTGGTTTTACAAAATTAAACAATAATTCAACATTAGAAGTAGATTGTGTGAATTTGAATTCAAATATCAGTTATGTCATATTCCAAGCACATAGTCATTTGTATAATATTACTTTATATAATAATACTTATGTGTACGGCTCATATGTCAAAGGCACAAACGTCGGCTTATACAGCAGCATCAAACCGACAATTGACACATTCTTTGTTATGAATTCAAATGCTATTGATCTTGATGTTTATATTTCTATTCATGGATATAGTGCAAAAGGTAATATGCTGCATGATAAGGATTGTTTATTATGATTATAGCATATTTTAATAAAGTGCTATATTTTTTCAATTGACTTATGTCATAGGTTAATTATCAGATCAAATAATAAAAATACCCATTTTGCCCTTCCCTGGGGCGTAAAAAGCAAAGGGTGTCGTAAGAGGAGTCTAAGGCCTTTTTAAAAGTAGGAGAGTCACACTGCCATCTTATGACATCAGTACAATCGGGCCAGACTCATCCGGGTTACTTACCTCACTCGCACAGAATACCGGCGTGAAATAGCGGCCTAGTCCCGCTATGTTTCGTATAGGTTAGTATCGAGGACCGGAGGCCATAAATCGTTGGACGTCAGGAAGTCGAGCGGGCTGGATGGCATTTCTCCAATCGTGCTTAGAATGTGTGCCCCTGAGTTGACGTCGGTGCTAACGCGTTTATTCCGGCACTCTTATTCAAAAGGCGTAGTCCCTGACTCATGGAAGTCAGCCCTTGTCCATCCGATCCAATAAAAAGGAGACAGTTCGGATCCGGCAAACTACTGACCTATTGCTATGACCTCCCTGCTCTGAAAAATCATGGAGAGCATAATAAACCGCCAGCTCTTGTTATACCTAGAGGGTCACCAGTTAATCAACGACAGGCAGTACAGCTTTCGGCATGGTCGGTCGGCAGGCCTTCTGATATACCTAACACATAGAGATGGGCGGCGGCTATTGAATGCAAGGGGGAGGGCCTGGCAGTCATCCTGGATATAGCGAAGGCCTTTGCTCGTGTATGGCCCAAGGCGCTCCTCTCAAAACTTCCATCATTTGGGTTTCCCGAGAGCTTGTGCAAGTAGACCTCCAGCTTCCTCACTGGGCGCAGCATACAGGTCGTTGTCGACGGACATTGCTCGAACCCGAAGCCCGTGAATGCTGGAGTGCCCCAAGGTTGTGTGCGCTGTTTCTTCTGCATATCTATGCGGACTATGCGGACTATGTTCTATGCGGACGATAGCACTGGTGATGCCGTATACACGGGCCATCCAGGTCTCTCTCGGGAAATCGTCGACCAGTGCTGGGAGAAACTTGTGTCTTCTATCGAGTCCTCTCTTGAGAAGGTCGCAATGGGGTAAATTGAACCTTGTCCAATTTAACCCCCAGAAGACTCAAGTTTGCGCGTTTACCAATAAAAAAACTCAATTCGTCGTATCAACGCTCTTCGACAACACTTCCCTTAAAGCCTCGCCTAGTATCGGAATACTGGGTCTCGAAATCTCGAGCGATTGCCAATTCCATGGCCATCTGGAGGGCAAAGCCAAACTGGCTTCGAAGAAGCTGGGCGTCATAAATAGACCACGGCAATACTTCAAGCCGGCCCACATTCTAGCGCTCTACAAAGCGCAGGTCCGGCCACACATGGAGTATTGTTGTCATCTCTAGTCTGGTGCACCCCAGTATCAGCTCCATTTGACCGTGTGCAACGTAGAGAAGCTCGAATTGTCGGGGACCCAGTGCTCTGTGAACGGTTAGATCACTTGGCGTTGCGTAGAGACGTCGCTTCATTGTGTGTCTTCTACCGCATTTATCACGGGAAGTGTTCCGAAGAGCTGTTTCACCTGATTCCTGCCGCCGAATTCCATATTCGCACGACACGCCACAAGTGAGGATATCATCCCCACCATCTGGATGCGGTTTTCAAGTAGCTTTCTTCCACGTACTACAGAGCTGTGGAATGAGCTTTCTTGTGCGGTGTTTCCGGGACGATACGACTTACATACCTTAAAATAAAAGCGCGTCCTTAAAGGCCGGCAACGCTCCTGTGATTCCTCCGGTGTTGCAAAAGAATGAGGGCGGCGGTACCTAACACCAGGTGACCCGTACGTTCGTTTGTCCTCCTATTCCATAAAAATAAAATCAGCTGCTCATGGAAATCAGCAATACCAGAGGTCAAGAGATGAATTTCCAGCCTTTGACATGGGAGTATGCTCTAGACTCTATGCTGAATCATGTGGTGTTTAGTTAGACCTACACAGACTCCCAGCAAAACTTTGAATCACGCTGACCTAAAAAAATTCCTTATGGTAAAAATAATGCATCAATCAATAGGTCTAAACACAATAGTTGGGGGTCATACCACATGCCAATTTGTCTTAGATTTTATAACTAAGACAAATTATAAATATTATTAATATGAGGAACTGTGGATGACCTAGTTACCAAAGTTTAGGAAGTAAATTAGAAATTTTGTTTAAGATCCTATCCCTGGTGGCTGCAATGCAGAATTCTCCGTACCAATATCTCCATTCCTCCAAACCAAATATAACAAAGATTATGTCCTTGTTGATGCGGGGTTTCCTCAAGATATTTTAGATAAAAATTGTAATTCTCTTGAAAGAGTAAGAGTGGCATTCTATCAAATGTACATATATGAAAGAAATTTTAGTAAAGAAGCATACTTTGATGGCATACAGAAAATGATGACAATGGAATACATTAGTGACAATGGAGTGTTTGTAAGTCTTCCATTTCAAGATTTATATAGCTCTTAAAATATAATTATTGCTTTATAGATATATATCTAATCTAATACACTGGCCTGCAAAAGTAAGTATCACACTTTTCAAATTAATTTTTTTTCTTAACTATAGAAGGTAGAGATTTAAGATTAAAAACGTTTTGTTGCAAATTTTATAGGCTTTAATTCTTAGAAACTAAAATTATACATTAGTAACATTTTTAACTTAAAAAAGATAAAACAATGAAAATAGACATTTTTAGTTTAGTGTAAAAAAATTCAACTAAAATGTATTACTTACATGTTATTTAATTTTTAATAACTGGTATTGCCTCCTCGAGCTCTGATTACAGCTTGCAGGCGGTTTGGCATACTGAACACTAGGTTTCGGAGCCGATGTTGGGGAATATTCTCCCATTCTTCTACCAGGACCTGCTTTAGTGCCCTGAGGGTAGTAAGTGGTGGTCTGCGATTTCTGACTAGCCTCCCAAGCTAATCCCAGGCGTGTTCAATCGGGTTGAGATCAGGACTTCTTGATAGCCAAGCCATCACGCTGATACCGACCTCCTGAATATACTTACTCTTGTACGATATGAGCCGTGTGTGGCCGGGCATTATCATGCATCAGCATCGATCCATCACCCATATTTGCTAAATACGGCCCTGCATACTCATTGAGAATCTCTTGAGCATATCTTTGCCCAGTGAGGGTGCCATTTTCTATGGCTACTAGCTCTGTGCGACCTTCTGAAGATATGCCAGCCCATACATGTACACTGCCTTCACCGTATTGGACTATTTTTGAGATGCAGGCTTGAAAGTATCGCTCACCAGGTCGCCTGTACACACTTCGCCTTCCATCAGAAGTGTAAAGGGAGAATCGAGACTCATCTGCAAACAAAATTCTTGACCATTCTTCTTCATCCCACTGCATGTGTTCACGGGCGTATCGCAGTCTCGCTACTCGATGCTGTCTCTCGAGTTTTGGGCCACTCGCTGGTCTTCGGGGTTTCACATTTGCTTCAGCAAGTCTTCTTCTCACTGTAGTGTCACTAATGTAGTCCCTCCGGGTCTGAAGTAGCTGTTGCTGGACTTCAACTGCATTTTGGTGGCGATTTCTTAACACATTGGAAATAATATAACGATCTTCTCGGGCACTGGTACACCTGGGTCTGCCATTACAAGATCTCCTCAGATGGTGTCCAGTCTCTTCGTACCTTCGCTTTACCTTCTGGACCGTTCGTACCGTCACACCCACCATTCTTGCAGTGCGACGCATACTTATGCCTAGTTCCAGAAAAGCCATGATCCTAGCACATTCTTCAACTGAAAGAGGCATGATAAATGTTATGTGCTTTTTAGCATAAATTTTTAAAACAACACCCATCGATCTTGAAAAAAATTTATAACAGAAAGAAAAATGTGAATGGTAAAATTGTAATTCGGAAACGTCCACTCTGAAAAAGGAATGGTTTTGTTTTTGAAGTTTTGTTTCAGCCAATTCTTAAAAGAAGGTTACCGACTATAAAGTTTTTATGTACAAAATTAAATTCTCTTTGGAGTCCTTTTTATTTCGAAAGTATATCTTGTGAACTTAAAACGTTATCCCAATTTTAAAAGTGTGATACTTACTTTTGAAGGCTAGTGTATATAAAATTCTCATGTTGCGATGTTTGCTACCAAACTCTCCGAAACGGCTAGGTCTGAGCATCGGCCAACATCTCTTTTTTTGTACCCAAATTTATTTTATTCATTTATATGGCAGTACAACGTTTGATGGGTCAGATAGTATAATATATATATCAATGGACGAGCATGGGTTTCACTTGATAGGTGACTTTTGCCATTGTTGCACATATTCAGTTTAAATTTTAAGTGTGGTAGTAGATGGGATACTTTACACAATTAGATATTGCCACTCACAAGTCAGAGCCACGTTCACTTAGTGTAATTGGATTGTGTCTTCTTCGCAATTCATCAAGTAGATATTGACTCGGGTAACTATGCATTAACAGCTGACTTGAGACGTCCCGATCTCGTATTAATTGTGTAATGTGTGAGCTGTCCTCTAAATATGCGCTCGGTAGCTGTCCTATAAATATGGACACAAAAGAAATCGGATTTTCTTATTTTCGGTAATTAATAATTATTTTCTATTGCCATATTGTAATTGTGAATATTCAGAAAATAAATAATCGTATAATATTTTCTCTTATTCATTTGCAAATTATGAGCATGAAAATGGCGCAATATAATTCTCGGGTTGTTCTATAATATTCTATTTATTATAAGACAAGCTTACAATAGTATGCTTATTATTCTATTATTGAATTGAACAAGAGGTGTATTTTTAAATAATATAATATCTTTGCTTAACAAATTTCGTTAACTTAACCTCCCCGTTTCCACAAGTTTCGTTTCATTTTAATGTCATCAACCTTAAAATGTCTCGTTTATTGAAAATTTATACCGCACCAATTTATGCCCATGTATATTTTCTTTCCTTTCCTTAATATGGGTGTATCGATACAGTTTTGTTAATATCCAATCTAGATATTTTACGATTTTCATTTTGTTCTAATATTTTTTTATGTCCAGCCTATGTATATTATACTATTATATTTCCATGCTTTTTTTATTAAATAGGGTTATTCAGCAAGGTAAGTCTTTTTTACAATATAATAGAAAAAGATGATTGATTTGAAACTTGAAGAATTTGTTTTAATTTGTCGGTTATTTTACCACAATTTATTTTAAGAGGAGCAATGACGTCCCTTGGAGTGTTTTTTTTACCAAATTTTTCAATCAGTAAATGATATTCAAATTTAAAAGATAATGCAGCAATTTTTAGTACTTATATCTGAATAATTTTTTTTTGTACAAGTGTTAAAAAATATGACTAAACAGATTATAGTGAGAAAGAACTTCGAAAGCTATTGTTAGTTCACTGTTTTATTTTAGATACCTGATAATGGGTTAAATATGCGTCGAATGCTAAGTGCTTATCCTGGCACTGGGTCAATTTATGTCGCCGTTGCGTTCAGTGTTGCAAATAAGAGCGCATATTCTGTGTATGTCCCTACTGTTTCATATGCATGTTCACCGTTGGAAGAAAATGGATGTGTAATTTTTGGTGAGTTATAAACAGACATATCTTTTAAGGAATATAGTACAAATGCTTGTCAAAACGCTATGCCACTGTAATCACAAGAGCGTAACTCGCATTTTCGATGTTTAGCTACGAATTATATTTTGAGAGCATATTTTCGTATCGTCTTGGAAGACTGGTAAGAAAGTCAATAGCAATATTCATTCACTAAATTTTATTTGTGGTTATGTTTACGTTGTTTTAGTTTGAATTTTGTATAGTTGGACGTTCGATGGCCCTTACTCAACATGTGAAAGGAATCGTTGGGTATTTAGTGTATAGTTTTTAATATTAATTGCAAGGGCTAAGTTTCGTGTGAAAGTAGAAAGTAGGAATATTTGCCGTTTTAACATCAATTGTTTGTGTATTACCATTTTAGTTTACAGTCCACTGAATGTAATTTAGAAAGCATTTAAAAGATCTGCAGATGCGGTCCGTTACTTATCTTTTACGATGTGTCCAAGGGACGACCATTTAGCATTTCAAATAATTATATAGCTTCCTTTATAAAGAATAGGGTCAGAGAAGATAATAAAAAAAGATTTAATACGTACTCGTACTGAACAGGGCGTGAAGATGCCATAGATATTGTTTTAACCATCTATTATTGTAAAATTTCTCTTTAATGTGTTTTGTTGATTTGTGTTGTTAGCTAAGACGCTTCTACCATCCGTTTAAGAGTAAACTCCTCCACGATACAGGAAGAAAGAATGTTATTTATATAGCGAGTTCTTGAATAGTATAGTATAGTCCGTCTCTCAATAGTGTCGATAGTATAGTATCGTTGCTGCCGCCACATAGTTCCACGACCGGTCTCTTGGCCTCACTTGTTTCATACAGTTTTAGTTTGTTTTAATCGATCGCCACGAGGCATCCCCTCTCTTGGCCGATTATAGTAGCCTGTCCATTTCAAATTTAATATTTTACTTAAAGTTAGATTTTGTTTGCTTTTATATTTATTTGAGTTCGGGGGATATCAGTATAGTATTTATGTTAATTGTAAAAAAGTGATCTACCCAGTCCATGTGTACAAACATAGTGTATCAATCTGTAAACATCGCCTTGATTATATTTGAGTGTGTGACGTATTAGTATATTTTTTTAGGTTTAACCTTAAAGCAAATGATGTTATAGGTACATGTATATATTTTAGGATAAATTTACTATCATACAACTATAATACCAACGTCAAGGGCCTTTTATCGTATGTGATATTAAGCATAGTTATAAATTTCTCAGTGTCGTTCCGTATTTAAATACGATAATCTTAAGATTGCAAATTTTGTTACAGACGATGCTCTCTCGCAGTTGCTATGTGCGTCTCTACTATTTATTGGTACATTTATCTGCTACTTCGGACACAGGTTCTTTAAGACTGAAATGTTTCTCGTAGGCTTAGCGAGTGGCGGTATTGTCACATTTATACTTATATCTTTGATAGCAGATTTGAATAGACCAGGTGAGAGATTTACACAAATAGTTATTATATTATACCTACCTAATACTTAAAAACATGTTAATAGTATCGCAAAGCACTTAGGTCAGTCAACGTAAGAGTAATATTGTTCCCATTAGATACCTAAAAACACTATCTATATACTATATCAAATTCTTTACTGGACTTTGCAAAAAGCGCAATGTCTTTTGTTCCTAATTAAATAATGAAAATAATAAATAATGAAATATCAAATTTAAACATTTAATGTAATCACTATTCTATTTTCTATACAAAATCCGCTTTGAGAAGTTCCGTTTGTCAAAATATAATTTTTTACCCATGCTATCGGACTTCTATTAGTATAATGTGCACTCATAGTTTTAATTGTATTTTCTTTAACTTTATTTTGCCTCAAAAAAGTAATGATGGTGATTTTATAATGTTGCGTTCAGTAGAAACTTAAAGCGCTTTCGCATATCGGTGAAGACACGGTCCGAAGTAGTCGTAGAACTATTTATTTCTACGCTTAACGGAAAGAAATCGGATGAGGGAAGCCGGATCTAGTGCGTAAACTACCATAGAAACAGTTCTACGACTATTCCGGATCGTGTTTTCAAGGATTCGGGTCATTTTTTTAAATAATGGCTATTAATAATAATAATAAAGCTATAGTAGATACCTGTTATTAGAATGTAAAGTTTTGTTTTTGAACATTTCTGAATAGAAGTTAGGTTAAGAAATGTCTCTAGGTACTTAGAGAAATTCATTGGACGACTTATAAATTTCAGTATTACTTATACGATTGAACATATCTGAAGGTTTTACGTGTTAAAGATGCGTGCTATATGCTTCGAATGTGATCAAGTGTATTTCATCGCTTTTATGATCAGCTACGCAGACAGTCACAACAATATAGGTATCTACCTACCTACTGTTTTACGCATTGATACGATGGAATATTTTAGAATTTATACAAATCTACGAAAACCTTTCCTTTTACGGGGGTAATTGCATATTATATTGCCTAATTCTTTAACATTTTTGTAGCTCTACTTGGCGCGTCCTTGCTATGTGGAATATGTTTTGGCTCGATGTGGTTGTTGTTTTATTGGTTGTACGGGATACCTCTCGTGTCAGTGTTTCTAGCGACACTCAATGTTGGGTTTTTGTTCTCCGCGTTAATTTACCATGGATTACCGGGTAAGAGCAAATGAAGAAAAATAATCATTTAATTTGAACTAAATAAGCAATCAGAGATAAGAATGCTTTGATATCTTAAAGAAATATTTTAATCAGTCAAGAAATATTGCTATAAATTAGTAATTTTTTTTATGGATGAGTAGGACAAGCGTGCGTTCTGGTCACATCATAAAAAGTAATAACCGCAGCCCAACTTACCTGCAACCCCAGAGGTATCAGCTTTTTTGAAGGTCCCTATCGTATCTTCCTGATGGCAACACCACCAAAAGGTAGCTCATTCGTTAACATGGGTGTACATGGTAATTTTATTAAATAATTATCTTATTTATAATCCTATACAAGTCCTATAAAATCCTAAAAAGTGTCGTATTTTAAAATTCGATATTAAAATTTATTGTTTGAGAATATTTATTGTATGAGAACGTAAAGTAAAAGTAGAAGAGAATGACCCAAGAGTGTTGGACTTGTAAGTGAGTAATACCTGATGTTAAGTCATCATCACCGCCTATAAACTCTTTCAACACCTGAGGAATCACAAGAGCGTCAACTGTCTTTAAGGTATCTATGTCGTATAGTCCTGGAAAAACCGCGCACGGAAGCTAATTTTACGGCTGTAGATACGTGGAGGAAAGTTCCTTTTTGAAGTCTGCTGACAAGTATGGATGTTTGATATAATATTTGTTTTACTATGTTATTTGAATATATCAAAAAGAACATTAAGGAAATAGTAGATTTTACAACGAGTGCACAAAACGAACCATTTTTTATCCGAGACTTTTAGCAGCCCGAGCCGAAGACGAGGACTGATAGTAATGTCGAGGATAAAAAGGTTTTGTGTACCAGTTATAAACTCTGCTTTTCATTTCGATTGCGAGGAAATACAACAGTAATATAACATGGACATCTTTAACAATTTTAGCAAATTTGAAGAAATTAATAAACACACGAAAAAACAAGACCTGTTTCCCGCCGCTTTTTTTTTAATCGTTAACGTTAATCTTGATATTAGGCTTGGGCTCCAGACCTATACAGCCTACTATTATATTAATTTTGTAATATATATATTTTTTTTATTTATTAAATAACCTACTATATTTAAATTAAAATTTTAATATCTTTTATGTCTTAAAAAACACATGAGGCAAATAAATTAAAGTAAATATTATAAAATAACAAATTCTATCTCTGAACTAATTATTGTGTTTGGCTGTATGGCTCATTTTCTTTGCCTTAATATAGATACATTAATGAGTAGATCCTTTTGTGCACTTGTGCACAAAAATCGATTTTGTGCAGCCCATATCGTGCACAAATAAGCAATTTCAGAGCATGAGAAGTGAAAAAACATTTAAATAGAACTAAATTACGTTTCTATCAGTAGGAGGCTCCTTTGCACAGAATGCCGGCTAGATAATGAGTACCACAACGCGCCTTTTTCTGCCGTGAACCAATAATGTGTAAACATGACTGTGTTGCGGTCTGAAGGACGCCGTAGTTAGTACAATTATTGGGCAAATGAGACTTAACATCTTATGTCGCAAGGTGACGAGCGCAATTGTAGTGCCGCTCAGAATTTTTTGGGTTTTTCAAGAGTCCTGCGCGGCACTGCATTGAACTGGGCAGGGCGTATAAATTACCATTAGCTGAACGTCCTGCTCGTCTCGTTGCTTATTGTCATAAGACGAACTTTAATAGAACTAAACTAGGTTTCTGCTTGTGGGAGGCTCCTTTGCACAAGATGCCGGCTAGATTGTGGGTACCACAACGTCGCCCTTTTTCTGCCGTGAAGCAATAATATGTAAGCAGTATTGTGTTTCGATCTAAAGAGCGCCGTAGCTAGTGAAATTACTCAGCAAGTGAGATTTAACATCTTATGTCTCAAGGTGACGAGCACAATCGTAGTGCCGCTAAGAAAATTATGGGTTTAACAAGAGTTCTGAGTGGCTCTGCATTGTAATGGGCAGGGCGTATCAATTACCATCAGTTGAACGTTCTGCTCGTCTCGTCCCTTTCTGTCATAAAAAAGGCACCTTCGAAAAAAGCACGTACGTCTAAAAGAGGTAACGCAGAATATGGGAGGCTGTGATCACTCATATTATTATTTATTATTTTATTTACATCACTAATTAAACAAAAATTTTAGGTGGCCACCGAGCTCTGGAAGACGATGCCAACTTTTGGACTCTATTTATAGTACTCATGCTGTTGACATCCCTAGTACTTGTGTCAATGACTTTCGTTTCAAATATACTCTGCTGCTCCTTGCTCGGTGCTTATGCGGCTGTATACCCTATCGACTACTATTTAGGGTCTAATTTGAAATACATTATAATCAATACCGTGCGCAGGGCTGTCGTTCCGAATTTTAACCATGCTGTTTTGTCCCCACCGTTTGAATGGAGAGGTTAGTGTATTTTTACTTATCTACTGACTAACAAATCAATAAATTTAACGTATAACATTACTGTCTTTTATTTTTCTCTATTCTATTCTTCTTACTGTGGCTTCTAATTTTAAGGGTAATGATCAGTGTAAAAAAAGTTTTATGTTAGACTGTAAAGGACACACACAATTAAAATTATTAAATATAAGTAATTAGTGATATTTACAACTTAATCTTATTTTGTCTTAATATATGTACACAAAATATTTACAAAAGGAGTGATAAATAGGGAGAGGAGGCATTTAAATGAAGTTGGGCGGGGTACTGACTTATAGTTATTATAAAATCTATTTGGAATTTCAAAATCATTGATTCATTGAGTCTTAAAGTCAAATGTCATTTTTGACAGTTATAAGTTTCAAAGAATATACATATTATATTTTATATTTACTACCACTTCGGAAAAAAATTACTTTTTTGATAATAAGAATTAAGATTATTAAAATACCTACTCATTTCAAATTAATATTTACAACTTCAGTCAATCTATCCGAGTTACAATTACGATAGACGCGTCAATCCCAATGCACTGTTAAGAAATAATATTTAAAATTAGTAACTCCTGTGTGGAAGCACCTTAAGAATTCGTCGAATTGATTATGCCGCTGTTTTTCATAATTCCGGGAATAGTTCAGTCAGGCAATTGTTTTATTATTTATTTATTACAAGGAACATAAGGATAACACAATAGCACTCTATAAAGTATAACCCACTAGTTGTTTGAAATTAACAATTAAAAATCTTTTACAGATTCTCTCGTTACATTACTGTGCGTCGGATTAGCAATATCTGGGTTCCTAGTACAACACTATCAGAACTATGGTAGACCGCCATTCCCTCCCCCACCTAGAAGTGTTAGACCGGTTCCAGTAACTATATATGGAGCAACAGTTCCATCTACTGAACGGTAAGTCTGAATAAATCAATCAAATTTATCGCAAAAAAAAATAAAACGTGTGCGTCTCGGGACGCCTGACAGAAGTGATAACTTAAACTAATCTAAGTAGAACTATTTAATATTGAAATTGTTTAACTTGAGAAAAGATTAACTTATTACTTAAATTGTATGTATATTAATGTGATTATGTAAGTAAAGGTTATTTATTAATAAAATCCATCATCACCATCAGAAAGGGAACCCAGACAGACTGGCGCCGTAACGCGTTACGTTACGAAGCGGTTTACCCTCCCATAAGAAGTTATCACTTCAAAATTATATATTGTCATGTCAATATTATTCCCAATGATGCTCATTACGTGGCGATAGACTGAAGAACCAGGCTCATATAGTAGAAGTAGCTATATTTGCAGTGTTTGTCCGGAATACTACTGAGGTGCAATTGTACTGTTGGGTTTGTGTATGAAATTGATGAAATTGAATTGAAAATGATATAATTATAGGCACACTTTACCTTAAATCTAACGATGTGGGCGCAGCGTGATACCATTGGGGTCGTACTGCAGTGCGCTAAGTATTTTGTCGTTTACTGGTGCCTTTTTTTATGGAATAGGAGGACACACGTGCCTACGGGTCACCTGTTGTTAAGTGATAACCGCCGCCAACAATCTCTTGCAACACCAGAGGAAACACAGGAGCGTTGCCAGCCTTTAAGGAAGGTGTACGCGCTTTTTTTGAAGGTACCCATGTCGTATCGTCCCGGAAACACCGCACAAGGAAGCTCATTCCACAGCTTTGTAGTACGTGGAAGAAAGCTCCTTGAAAACCGCACTGTTGAGGACTGCCACACATTCAGATGGTGGGGATGATATCCTAACTTGTGGCGTGCCATGCGAAGTTGGAATTCGGCAGCAGGAATCAGGTTAAACAGCTCTTCGGAACACTCCCCGTGATAAATGCGGTAGAAGACACACAATGAAGCGACGTTTCTACGCAACGCCAAGTGATCCTGCCGTTCACAGAGCACTGGGTCCCCGACAATTCGAGCTGCTCTGCGTTGCACGCGGTCAAATGGATCGAGCTGATACTGGGGTGCGCCAGACCAGAGATGACAGCAATACTCCATGTGTGGCCGGACCTGCGCTTTGTAGAGCGCTAGTATGTGGGCCGGCTTGAAGTATTGCCGTGCTCTATTAATGACGCCCAGTTTCTTTGAAGCCAATTTGGCTTTGCCCTCCAGATGGCCACGGAATTGGCAATCGCTCGAGATTTCGAGACCCTAGTGCCTTTCGACTTGGATCAAGATTTTTTATGGAAGAGGAGGACAAACGACCGCACCGGACACACTGATGTTAAGTGATCACCGCAGCCCATGCTCTAATTTAACACCAGAGAAATCACAAGGGAGTTGCCGAACTTATAAAGCGTCGAATAAAGACGTCCACTGCTGAACAAAGATCGCCATGACGATCGGTCCTGCGCTGCCCTCATCCAACGTATTCAGAAGATCTTGACCAGATCGTCGGTCCATCTTGTCCAATTTACCATCAACACTACGTCTTCCGGTACGTGGTCGCAATTCGAGGACTTCTGCCCACCGGCTTTCTGTCCGTCGAACTATGTGCCTTGCCCACTTATAAAAAAATAAAACAAAAAACGTACAGTATATGAGTTTGATAACCGAAAACACATTGGTACTTGGCGGGGGAGGATAGAACCGGGGACTCCGTGGTGAGAGTCAACAGCCGCTTGTAATAAGCTGTAATGAACAATACCATTAAATTTTGATCTTGAAAAGTGTACTTTTAAACAAATATCTCGGACTATTGATAAAGCCTTCCACATACATAGGACGACGGTGATCTCAAGGGAACCTACAGATCTGTCTTCTCTTTTACTAACTTCGCTAGTGCACATAGTCTTTCTCTTTTGTTAAAAGAATCAAATGCTTATGAAATAATTTGTATGAACACAGCACCGAGTTCACAAATTCACAATTATTTTATATTTTTTCAGACGTCCTGTTACATCACGAAATTCCCGAAGCAGGGTAATTACGGAGAGGACAGCGTTGTTGGCTTGAACTGAAGATATTTTAAGAACAAATGTACCTAAGCATGAAATAGTTACCTTATGTTCAAATATATGTTTCTTTTAAAGGTTTGGTTTATATGACTCATAAGTGTTTTAAAGCACAATGAAGATTAAACCTTAATTGAGTTGGATATACAAACGTCAAAGTCTCGCTACCCGTGGGGCATAGTAATGTCTGTGGTAGATACCGCACTAACATAATTTGTAGGAAGCTGAAACTCATAACACGCGTATAATATTATCTTTATAATTTCTACTCAGACTTCAACTATAACGGTAAAAAATGCCGAAGAATTTTGTAGAATTATAAGTTTCATTCTGTAATTGCATTTATTTATACAATATTCTTTGTAGTAGAACATCTTTAGGTCGATATCTATAATCTATATAAATTGAATTAAACAAAGTCATGTCTTAAAAGTCATTATGATACATTTTTCCCAACAAAATTTGAAAAATTCTAGCTATCCTAACTCCAATATTTTAATCATCGAATATTTAACTCTTTATAACACGATATTTTCACCATCTCCTTACAATTCGTCCTACAGACGTTCTATATTGCTATGCAACAAGCATCTAACTCAAGCGCATCGATGAATGACGCCGCTACGGGCAATGAGTTCGTGACATTAATTAATATTTAAAGTTAATTATTCCCTAATAATGAAATCGTTTACCCCCAACAGAAGTAAGCAAATACGTTTAAATTATACTGAACAAAATAATTTATCAATTGGTCGTCATATAAACATTACCAATATATTTTTCTATAGTCGTGTCTGTTTTAAACTAATCTACTCTACTAACAACTTTTACAGATCGAAAAACAACATAACCTGTACTTTACCGTTTTGAATGTTGTAGTCGGATGACTAGTAAGATCGCAAATAAATTCTATACTAATAAACTAACTTTTTCGTGGTACTTACTTGGTTTATGTTTCATTTGTTATAAGAAATACTTTTAATTATTATTTCGAAGTTTCCCAATCTTTTGAGAAGAGTCCACAAGATACTTAAAATTTATTTCGTGTTTGGCTTAAATAACTTGTATCCTATACTGTAGAGAAATAAAAAAGAAACTCATTAGTTACAGTGTACACATATCCAAATAAATCTTAAGACTGTTACTTTTTAAATTAAATACTTCTCAATTTTTTTTCAATTAAGATGTTTGTTATTGTATTTTTTATAAATTTAAATAATAACTTAAAGTTGGAGTAAATGTATCTAAGACATGTGTCGGAATATGTCAAGATGGTATTTTGACAGATATGATGTATCTATATCTCCTCTTGTCGCGCTGTTATTAAAATGTCATTAAAATAAATAGAATAAATAAATGAATTAAGAATAGTTTTATTTGGATACAAACATAACACGTTGGCAACAACTTTGATTAACTAATATAATATTAACTTACTTTAAGAGTTGTAAACAATGAACCGAACAGAAGCAATTTTCCATTCAACAGTCAATCTGTAAAAATTAATATAATGCCTACATGTATTTAGGGGTTAAACTATGATGTATGTTCTGCGATACGCTGTTATATTTCCTTTGCCTAGAAAAGCAAAAATCCAAAAAAAAAATATATTCCACACTAATTTAGGTTTGTAGAAAGAATATTACTGTAATAAAGAAGGTACTAAATTCAACCAATGACATTTATTATACTGCATAATTACTCTGAAGTATGATACAAATGGTCTAGTTCTGCTAACGTCAGGGTGGCGAATTTGCGTGATGGCGCGCGCATCGTAATAATTCACTCTGATAATTTTGCCGTAACGCGGAAATAAAAGTATAACTTTAAAAATTTCGCAATAAAATAATATTACGATATATTCGTTGTACTCGATCGAAGCGATTCGTTTATAAATGAAAACTATCATTAATCCCACGCAAACATAGACAAAATTAAATTTAAAATCTAACCGTTTAGAATGACTCCAATAACGACCACATGCACAGAAATTTAACATATAAATATAGTATTTTGGTCTTAGATAATTTATACGTCTAGATAGAGTCTCTTACCGGTAGAAAACCGATGAAAATTGGCCAGGTTTATTACTTTAGTGTGCGCGATTTGTATGTCTGTATGTGTTTTATTACTTTGTGTTAGTGTGCGTTAGTTACAGCCTCACCCCCTCATTCATAATAGTCTGCTAACTTAAAGCATTGCTAATTCTCACTATGTCTTTTTCTATTGACCTAAGTCAGAATGAGAAAAAACACTCCTTAGCGGCTGTTTAAAGTTAGCGGACCATTACGAATAAGGGGGATAATGTTTTTCGACGTTTTCATAGTTGTCAACAGTTTATCTAGACGTATAAATGATCTAACGTTCTGACTTTGTTACTTTCTGTGACGGATCGCTTCATTTCCGATGCGATCCTTCAGAAAAAAACCGCGAACCACGCTTTAAATTAGTAAAATTTTAAAATTAATTTATTACAAGATTATCACGCTTAAATAAACATGGCTATATGTATTAGAGTTTATTAGAGTAACATGTAAATTTTATTGTGAACTCAGACCGCACATGCCAGCCTGCACAATAGACGCGCATCCCTTCGAAGGGAGAGATAATCTAAACCAATTATGAGCGTTGATAATCTGTGCAATTGTTTACTTCGTGCAAGGGACATGTGAATTGATAGAGTGATATTGATTCAGTACGTTACTTGTAAAAAGTAGAAAAAACCGGCCAAGTGCGGTCCATATAAACATCATCTATAAAAATTACGTTTGTTGTAAATATTTATTTTATTCTGTTTTTAGTGTTTGCCGTCATAGCGGAAACAGAAATAGATCATCTGTGAATATTTCAACTCTCTAAATATCACGGTTTATGATATACGGCCTGGTGACAGACTGACAGACGGACAGACAGTAAGAGTCTCTTGAACGGAACCTTATTCTATGCTTTAATACCGGCTCTAAAAACAAGATGTCGCGGTCGCTAATAATGACATTGGTTTACTAAAGGTCACGCCTGAATTTTTAACGGAGAGTGAAACTAATGTGGAAGTATAAAGTTAAGGGGACTGGGATGTTATATGATTGTCATGACGTGACGATGACGATATCAAATACAATATATTAATTATTGTAAAACCCAAAAAATATGATTTCCTAATAATAGCAAATCGCATGAGCAAAGAATGTTTTGTAATAGGAATTGTCCACGTTTGTGTGTGTGCCTTTTCAGTAATAACTAAGTAAAATATGAATTTTTGTTTATATAACCAAATGAAGAGCGTTAAATATCTTTAAATAAATTAGGAACACTTATAATGTAACGTCCTGTAGAATCGTTATACGCCCCAACATAGTTGAGATAAGTTTGATGCCTACAATACAGAACATTTAATCCCATCCCATTGTTGAACCCCTCTAATATAGGGGATGTATTGTGAACACACCCTATATAAAATACTGTCGGGCTTATAAAGAGCTAACACGCAAAATTAATACGCAACACCCAAATATACTATCAAATATAGTTCGCCTTTTATTCAGACCGCCTCTGCCATAAGACTCAAATTCCTTTACACGTAATTTAAACACCCTTTGTTATCCATACACTTCAATTTGTATGCAAGAAAACAAAATAATTGGTTAATACAATATTTATTAATAAATTTCACTGTTATCCTCTCATTCTATATGCACTTAAGTTATATTAATAATTTACACTTATTTAGAACTTAGGTATAACACTTGTATTGCGTTGAAAATATATTAAACATTTACAATTTCTTACAAATTTAGACTTGTGCTGTACCAACAATTATCTATATTATAAGTACTCATTTTATACAGTCAAAAACCATTGTGTTAACTAAAATTTATTTTATTCTTAACAGAGAAAGTTTTGGAACTTTAAATTTTAAAACAGAATCAATTCACACTGTGTCAAATTGTTTGTGTGATCTGTGACAAAATGTAACTGTAATTGGTCACACATTTATTTAAATTTGAATGCTTTTCTTTAAGATTTATAACTATGTCTTACTGTCTATGCCGCCATATTCCTTCATGAAATTTTGTGCACTCTGATGCAATTAGAAATCGAGAGGAGATTGTGAAAAGATATTTTCATCTTAATTAAAGTCAAACAGCGCGGCCACTACGCCTGCCGTTTTGGCGCGCTTGGTATGTACTATGACGTCATAGTTCGAAACACTATCACCTACTACTAAGTCTGTAAATTGGCTTTTGCTGCCATACGAAGTCTAATTCGCTCTGACTAATGGAGTCGATTTTGTAATATATTATGGATTTCTTAAAACATTTGCAGAAAAAAAAATATTTCTTGTTGATTTTAATTTTAATAAACATAATATTTTTTAATTGTTAAAGAAATATGTTTGATATAAGTACATGGAATATGTCGACTAATGAATCAACAAGATAATATCATAAATAGATAATATCAACAAGACAATACAAATGGAGTTTGTTGCGCCCATTCTTCTCAGGCCTGAGGCATTCATTTTGGAATCGGTGGTAGTTTTTTTTGACTTTCAATAAGTGATTTCACATCCTATTTTGAATAAAAATATTTGAATTTGAATAACAGTATGAATTAATTCAGTTTATAAAATTTTATTATTTAAGTAACTTAATCCAAAATGCAGTTTAAACTACAAAAGTTTTTGAATAGCTTTTTCCTAATAAAACAATTTTGTTCCCAAGCTAAATTATCAAATTCTACTCAATTGTAATCACAGCAATGATCTTAATTTTATTTAATATATAGTTTAAAATTAATTCGTTTCGAGTGTGCTGCAATAGTTATCATATTAACACTAATAATGTCAACGTGATACAACATTAAATACAAACACGTTTAGTTCATGTCAATTTGTTATCCCCAAGCGAGGGATATGAAACAGATCGTAACGAAGCTCATTGCCACGTTTTTCTCTATAGCATTAATATTTCGCACCCCAACTGCATACATCAAAGAAACAGAAGGGTTGCTAAGGGCGCGTAACACTCAATTATTACAAATGTTGGCACAAATCATTTACATTTAATTTCTAAACTGTATATCGTCTGTTGACATCAGGTAAACAAAATTCCTCTACCCAACAACAGATGGCGCTAAGATAAACATTTACAATTTGACTTTTACCTTGTAACTACACGAGAATAAACACCCAACTCAGCACGGCTTGGAAACCCAAAAATGGATTAACCTTTAAGAAAATGAAGAGTTTTCTATCTATGTTCGGTTTGGTTATAACTTCAACCACTATTGTACGGGTTTTGATTCTTTAGGTTCATTATAAAAGTTTGAACCTTGAATAACCCGGTCAAGAACGGTTTTTTTAACCAATCTTCATCCTAGAGTCATTTGACAGAGCAAAAATTCAATTTTAGTAAAATTTATTTACGGCATTAACACGCAATACGAGCAACGTACGGTGTACCATTTGGTAGGTAATAGGTATGCTAGTGTCGTTATGATTCTTAACCTGTTAATATGGGGCTAGTAAAACTTTGACGTTTACACTATAAACGAAATAATAGATACGAACCGGTTTTTAACATATAATACTGGTTCCAAGCCTTGAAACACAGATTGATTATTCTAGTGTAGTACAAAATAATTTACAATAGTAAAACTATTAAGTAACTCCAATTACATGAAAATAAAGTGAAAAATAAATAATAGAACTTTACACATATTTTGGAATTAACATAATTCAATTATGAAACAAGATCATTCGATCACTTACGCTTATGAGCTAGTTTTGAACATCATCAGTTTCTTATCACCTAATCTAACATAATATTCACAAACATTTTGCACCATAAACACGGAAATATACACTGTCATAACTAATAATTACTGTCAATGTCAATATGCTTACGCAGAGTTGTTTTCTTGAATTTCTCCCGCCAAAACGCTCGCGTCGTGTCCGGCAGTCATGTTGAGTGCGTTCATAGACAAGTGAGCGTCGGCATAGTTGTGCGCCATGTCGCCGCTAGATGGCGACTCAGGCACAGTACTCGGGTTCTCGGGCATCGAGAGCAGTCGATGCGGGAACCCGAATAGCTGAGATCACTGAAGCCGCCCCCAGTAATTTGACGCGAGGTCTGGCCCTTGCGATGGAATTTGCACTGGAACGCTCACGCCCGCCGAAATTACACCTAAAAATAAATTAATTATGAGGAATAGGTCGTGTTATGGGCTTGCTCATTCACATTTTGATATTTTTGTAAAACAATTAGTGAACTCTCAACTAACATCTTCTAATAATATTTCATTACAAACATATTCTATATTTATATATCAATAGTGATTATAGTAACATTAGTATTTACAAGATAAGAAATATTAATCCTACGGTACGAAAATTTATTTACCTACTTCAATATTGTACTATTGCAGAATGAACATTCTAATTATACATATTATGAAATCATATGAGATGCAAATCAAATTCCATACGCATGTCATACATAATCTAATACGAAACCTATTAACGTCATGCATCAGTATCAGGCCAGCCATATGTCTAATAGGATTCCAATTGCATTCCGTCTATTACACACAATCGTGTTATCTCCAAACCATTCCACAGCTTTGGCGAACCAGTCATAAAGCCATCGATGTATAGATCTGGTATTGCGAGAGCTATATTATCCTACGTTCCCTCATACCTTTTGACTGCCTTTTCATTGATTACTTGCGAGTGCCTTCTATCGGATTACGCTTTTACATTTCACGTAGAAATATTCCACAAGATTCAACGATTGCCTGTAGTGTGTTAATAAAAATATATTCAAAATCGTATCATTTTTCATAATCAAGTCAATACCTATTTATTTGCATTAATTTAGTAATGATTGAGAACATAATAATAAATAATTACCTCAAGTATATAAATAAGATAGTAAATATGAACAATTAGATATAAACATCGTTTGTTACATGACAGCAATTATTTAAGGTCAAATTATCTTACGCTAAAAATGAAATGAACTAGGTATGTCTTTAAATTAAAATTTATTGAATTCTAATTCTTGTACCTTTTTACAGAAGTATTTTTTTGTGAAAAGAATTTATTTTATGACTACTTTAATTGGCGATGCAGAAAATGCTTTATGTGAAACCATAGACAAGGTATAGTACGCTAGAGCGCGTGTGAGAGAGCGATAACACCGTACGCGAAAGGGGTGACGCTTACATTCATAACTCTGTGTTATCAGCGCTAAACAGCTCCTTGGAGACTCGTTTGCTCAATGGCCTGTTTTACCAGCACGATAATTTGTCGACGTTTAGATAAATTATTTTTTATAGATTTTTCGCGAGTAAGAATTAGAAACAATGAGGATTTATCTACATTAAATTTTTTATTCTTTCATATTATGATTTCAAATTATTATTGATAGAGTTAATAATTATACTTAGTATTTCGGAGGGCTTCATTATAAGTTTAATAAATGTAATTGTGTAAAAGCATACAGCAGTGAGGACGGCATCATTCTACAAATACTGGCCAGTTTAATAAGGCCTTTGTGAACGTGCTAAATATTGAGTGCTATATCATATATTTTCCAGGTCATATTAATACCGGAAACAAACAATTTTAATATATAAAGTAAATACTAGACATTGCACCCAGTTTTAATTATCGTAAACCTTAATTAACGTCAACAAAATAAATCCAACTGCAATTTAATATAGCGAACTACAAAACTGGAAATGGTCCGGTGAAAAGAGTGTAAAAGAGTAAATGAAACGCGAGCGTGCATTTTGAATTGTGAAAAAGTCCTTTGTTCGCGGTTGACGCTAGAACTCGGCTTGAACAATGAAACGCGAACAACAATAATTCATACCGTTTTCCGCCACCTACGGGCAAAATGTCCGCTGCGTGATATATTATATCGAACGCGAAAGTAATGGCTTTTTAAAACAATGGGAATGTTTCATTTTCATGGCGGAACGAAATGTTAATTTATTTGCATACTTTTAATATAAAAAGCACTTTTTATCATTCTTCTGGCGAGGATTAGTAAGGTTATTTTAACAAATCGCCTTTTTTAAAACTTGTTATGAATGTAAGCGATCACCTCCTAATAACAACTTAAGTTAAACCTAGCGATGACTAAATCAAAAAAGTTTTAATATATGTAAAAGAATTTAAAGACTATAAAAAGTAAATGAAAAGAATTAAGCTATAAAATTATGAAAATAGTATGAATAATTAACTCGTAGGTATGTATAATTTGAACAAAAAAATGAAGCAATTGGTAATAACTGAGTACGTGAATTTGTCTATATCAATTTAGGCAAATGTAAGTTTCTCCTTCTATCACTGAGTTTATTCAATGTTTTTAACAAAGCATTCTATATTCAAAATCAATTTAAAAGCCATTTGTAAGGAACAGACAACGGCAAACCGAATCGGGGCTCGAACTTCCATTTTTCCCGCTTTTTCTTTTATTTTTTGTTTCCCCGTCATGTCGCGGTCTTGTGAGCCAGACACCCCCAGCTCTTGACTCAGCGTTTTTTACATTTTATTACGAAGTTGGTAAATATTTTCAAGGTCTGATTTCGCGGATTCCGTAATATTTTCTAACAAAGGCATGAAACATTCTTTGAAGAATTCCATTACTAAATTCAGCTCTACAAACGACTATAGGTCTTATTCAGACGTAACAACTTTTTATGGATGGACACGTTGTATGACATCGTGAACATATCCTAATTATAATAAAGTAGTATGTATTAATTATTAAGTGTTCTCTGTATATTTCAAATTCACCGACACATTTATTATACCTATATAGTCATAACGACTACATGCTTAACACAGAATAGGTAGAATGTGTGTAATGTGTACTTGATGACATTAATCTTGACATTTACGAACCGTGGTTTGATTGCAGTTTAAATTAGAGTATTAATGGAATATTCGACTGCAAAATCCGTAAGTCTTTGCTCGATACACATAAACTTATTTCGCTCGAAAAACTTATATTTATTAAGGTTAATACTGGAAATATCTTGCACAACTGTCTATATATTGTCACTAAGAAACATTGAAAAAAAAAGCGATATTATAATAATGCTTTATTACGACAAAATGTCGCCCCCTTACCTAATATTGTTTATCCACATCTTTTCAAAGTTAAGAAATGTCCAAAACAAAATTCCACTATAATAATTAGAATTAATTAATAGAGTATTGAGTGTTTACCTGTACTACCAGGTCCTTGAGGCTGGGAATAAGCTGCGTGCTGCTGATGAGCTGCTGGTGCTCTGGAGTAGCCACTGCTTCCTAATACATCGCCGAACATGTAGGGGTAGCCACCTTCTCGTTGCTGAAGACACGAAGACGTCAACCCTCCCGACATTGAACTGTCGGAAATTGCACTATCAATACATTGGATACGGAATGATATTTAATTTTATTAGTCCAGCTATGTTTTGAATTTTTATTAAAAAGTTAAGAGTCTTATCAATTTCTAATAGAAAATAAATTTTAAATTCAAATTCTAATATTTTTATTCAAAATACGATGTGACATCACTTATTGAAAGTCAAAAACTACCACCCATTCCAAAATGAATGCCTCAGACCTGAGAAGAATGGGCGCAACAAACTCAGCGGGCTTTTTTTATCCAACGAAAAAATATGTTTACAAAATAATATTGTACAATTAAACTTATTATTAAATAGCCTGAGGGCGGCCACTCCATTCCCAATCTATGGTATCGTTAAGAATGCCATTTATGTTATAAAAACCTTAACCACACAAACATTTTTTAACAATTCTTTTGAATAACGCAATACTTTTGTTTTGAACATTTTCTGGGATCTTGTTGTAAAAGCATATATACATCTCCCCACAAAAGACTTACTAACTCGACTTAGCCGAAGTAGTAGGCATCATAAGTTTATGTCTGTTCCTGGTGTTAACATTATGGTTATTACAGATTCTGGCAAATTCACTTGTGTGCCTATGAATATACATTACATTATAAAGAATATATTGAGAAGCAACAGTCAAGATGTTCATTTCTTTGAATTTTGCTCTCAATGATTATTTATGATAAACAGTCAATCAAACTAATGACTCAAATCGAGTAGGTGTGGTATGCTCCTAATGTGTAAATATGACACAAGTAAACATTGCTACTAAATTATTTGAAATCCTTTACTTTAATAAAAATTGCCCTAAATTAAATTTTAATAAGGTCGACGTTTAACAAAAAGCGCAAATCAATTCATTCTGTAGACTGAACTAAAGTGGGAGTTTCTCGTCTCACTAAGTTAATTTGCTCTGACAAAAGCTTAAACCCGTAGGTTCACTATTAAAAATCAATCCAAGTGGAAAGACGACCTTCGGCGGCAAACTTCGGAGCGTCTCGGTGCAGTGGCGGGAAACGCAAGGAGCCGCGATCTTTGCCGCTCGACTTCTCGCATTAGCAGACTTGTTCTGCCATCCGATAATAGATGGCGTTACGGTCGTCTTATCTCTTTGTGTAAGTTTCAGACACGTTTTTAATTGCATTAGTCGTTATTGATAAAATAATGATACTAAAGCTGTTCTCAATTGATTTTTGTTAAACATGAATGATTACAATATATGAAAATAACAGGTTAGACTACAATTGTTTGGCATTATGCAGTATTTATATTACACACATAAAATTTGTAGTAACGTTTTTAGATTAAGTAATAATAGTTTATCTTCGATAAAATCATGAATATTATAATGGTAAGGCTAGATTACCCACTGAATATTGTTTAATAAATTTTATCAATATTTTGCTTTAATTTAAGCCCAGGATGATGATAACGTTGCTTAGGTAAGTAATAAAATTACAGAAGTATTGCTACGGCACAAATAAGAAATTTTAGAGTAGGTATTTAATGTTACTTACTTTGGATAAGCATTAGATAAGTATGTTTATATTATTTAGTTGGTTTGATTAGTAAACATTAAGTATTAGAATGTAGACATTGTACCAAAAATTTTTGATAAAATATTTTATAGTAATATATTATGTGTGGTATGTATCACCCACTAGGTTATATACCTACTTATTATTTTTTATTTACTTTGTGTAATACGAATGTCATTTGCCGTTGTGATTTTTTCACAATATTGTATTTTTTTATGAAAATACGGGACGAGACGAGCATGATGTTCAGCTGATGGTAATTGATACGCCCTGCCCATTACAATGCAGTGCCGCTCCGGATTCTTGAAAAGCCCAAAAATTGTGGCACTACAATTGCGCTCGTCACCTTGAGACATAAGATGTTAAGTCTCATTTGCCCAGTAATTTCACTAGCTACGGCGCCCTTCAGACCGAAACACAGTTATGTTTAAACATTACTGGTTCACGGCAGAAATAGGCGCCGTTGTGATACCCATTATCTAGCCGGCATCCGGTGCAAAGGAGCCTCCCTCATTAACAAGAATTATTTCTAAAATCATTGAAATAAATACTTAATCACTTACAAGTTAGATTTTACTTTAACGATGGGCGTTCATTTTTGAAGGGAACGGGAACAATCGCACTGACAGATCGCCATATATAATGGCTTTCTCAAATATCTTTCATGTACAATGTACCTGTCAATCAGATAAGTTTTATTATAAGTATAGATTACTTACCTATAGGTATCGCCCATTGTAGCAATCGGCTGCGGAATCGGACTGTACATGGAGTTAAAGCCTCCATTGAGAGGCAGGCGGGTGGGGGGCGCGGGGGGGGAGGCGGGAGCGTCGCGTCGTTGACTCCGAAGCTTTTCCTCGCGCCGCCATTTCGCGCGACGATTCGAAAACCACACCTGGACATACATACAGATATTAAAACTATGTGTTATTAATAAGGCAGCTATCACTCAAATCAAATCAAAATCATTTTATTCATGTAGGTCACGGAAATGACACTTCTGAATGTCAAAAGTTTACTTTTCTTTTAACATTTACTGCCACTCGTAAGTCAACATTTACACCTTCATTGTTTTACAAATATTTTCAATTCCAATATATTTCTATATTCTGTGATATTACATATGTAAAGTGATGGAACAAAAATACTTAAACGTCTAATAGTCAATTTCTTACAAGAGTTACGCAAAAAAGTCAGCGTTAATTAAAACAAAACAAAAGTTATTGAGTACAGTAGATGCATCAATCCACACACACCTTAAATAAATAAAGGTATTTTGCGAGCATTTCATTTAAGGATTACATGACATTATAATATCTTAAGACAGGCGCAGAGAAATGGGATTGGAGTCGTCGTTTTCTAATGTGTTACGATCAGATAGCGCCGCTGAATATATAACGTCGACTAACTGTTCAGTAACACTAACATAAAAAAACTATAGATATGTGCAACTGTTATTTTACAAACGGTGCTTCTTTTAGAAAATCTCATTTAAATTGTATGATTGTAAATGTACGTAGGTATTATACACATAACATGGCAATTGTAAAGAATAATTGATCTATAAGAAATCTAGATATTTAATATAGTTTTGCTACTAAAGATTTATCATATTTATTCCAATATTGCAAATAGAAATACAATATTGTGACATTGAACTGTTTGAAACGGAACGCGCCTCCGGAAGTGACGTTCACGTGCGCTGCACTTCCGACAGACGCTTCAACATGGCGTCTGCTTTCCCGCGTTTTTAAATATATGCTCAACTATTTAAAATACTTCTGTTTATCAACTTTTATGGGGCACGCTTGTGTAGCATTAATAGGTAACATTAGCTGAGGACTTTACATAGATTTAATAATTCTAGAAAAAATATAATTTAATTTACAATGCCGCGCTGACGTGGTCGGGTTTACAAAGTCGATCAGTACAACTGCAGCTCTGACTAAAAATCCCGAGTTGAAAATCCAAAATTCGAGGTTTCTCTCAAAGAACTTAACGAATCGAAGCAAAATCTTAGAAACTGAATGGGAAACAAGTATTGAGTGTCAGAAAGTTTAAAATTTTCCGGATATTGTTGCCAGATCTGTATACTTGGCATCTATTTGCAACCTATTTGATGAAGCCGTTGTAAGCACTGATATAAGCTAGCATTTACGACAATAAATTAAAAAAAATCGATCTAGGCTTTACAACTCAGGAGAAAACAGTTTGAATGGAAAACTTACTGCCAATGTTTCTTCTGAAGGGTGTAATTTATTAAAACTTTTAGTTTCGTTTAAGTTATTTAATTTAAACTTGTGCGCAACCCTAAGGTACATATTATTTATTACAAAATTAACACAAAATCGTTAATACAGACATTGAATTAGTTAAATTTAGCAAAGAATTGCATGAAGCAAAACAGATCTCTCGTAACTACAATGTGGAGTTGGAAACTGATTTAACCGATAATTAATTCTGATTCAAACGAAACTCTAATCGCGCGGACTGGATTCGATTTTCACTCATTTAAAAGAAGTTCACGATAAGTCATTTTGATTAAAATAATCACTGATTTTTATAATCATTTCTTAACCAGAATTTTATCAGAATAACCTTCCGCACTATATATAACTATGACTTACTAACCTATATGATTTTCCTATAACAACAACCTAGACAAAACTATATGACTTGTGGGTTTTTGGTTTACATTAAAAAAAAAACACATTTTATCAGTTATTATTATTATTTTATTAGTTTTATCGTTTGATAGATAATTTATACGTCTAGATAGAGTCTCTTGCTATTAACCGATGAAAACAGGCCAGGTTTATTAGTTTAGTGTGCGTACATTGCTCAAAATAGAGGTTAACTGTCAATCTCAATTTTTTTCGACGTTCTCGAAGCTCTCACAGTCTATCTAGACGTATAAATGATCTAAGCTTTGATGTTGCTAGACATTTTAATCTTGTTTAATATAAATAACTTTATGCTACGGCAAGTATTTCAAACAGAACGTCTTTATTCCTGCAATATATAAAAAAGCAAAAGCCCTCACAAAATTGTAATAGGGAACTCGGAGGTAATATGTCAAAATATTATTGCCATGAACCTCCGAAAATCGCGAGTGGCCCACAATATTTTATTTGAACCCTCCGAAAAAGAAGCGGTTATGTAGTAAGATGAAAAAGAAAGGGCGTTTCTTTAATAAAACTGAAATGTATAAGGCTATCATAAAGATTTTGTACATATTATGCATTTATTTTTCGTGAAGCGGTCTCAACTATTACTTTACTGATTTGCAAATTGAGATTGACATTTAAATGCATACTGAGGATCGATTAAATTTTTTTTATATATATTTTTTTTAAATGATTCACATTTCGATATTTAATATTGATACTCTTACACAAATTATCTTGCCTCAAACTAGACATAGTTGCATAGGGTACAAGACAACGATATATTAAACATACATAAATACATATAAACATCCATGATTCGGAAACAAACATCCATATTCATCATAATATAAATGATTGCACCTACCGGGATTCGAACCCAGGACCTCTAGCTCAGGGTTACTAACCATTTCAGTACTAACAAATTTCGATTAAAAGCTTACCTAAAACTGTATATATATAATCCAAATATTTTTCAATGCGAAAGACAATAATTTCCAACTGTTAGCAATGACAGTTTCCCGCCTCTGTCGGTGTAAATTGTTACCCTATAGTCGGGACAAAATAATGTTAGCTGGGTTTAGTAATGAGATTTGCCATAATTCTGTTATATGCCCGCCAAGCCACAACAATTTACGACCTTATTTTATTAGTGTTTTAATACTTGCGTTCTATTTTCGAAATATTGGATTTACTTCCATAGACAAATTTCATGCCGTAAACATAAAAAGATTAAATCTAATTAATGACGCAGGGAAGTTTTTTTTGAAATATGTATATATGTTTTACATTTTGTTATTTAAAAATTAATTTTGTATAATGTAATTACCAAAACTAGACTTTCTCTATAATCGGCGTAAACAATGTTTAATTTTAATATCCGCAATTCAAACTATTGATTGCTGTTCGAAATAAATAGAATCGTCATTCTAACACAAAATTCATTTACATGGGTCTATATAGAAGAGACGCTAAAATCCATCAAACAGTTTAAATCAATAATTTAAATATGCACCCAAAATCAATGGAATAAAGTTGATTTCTGCATGTCGCTCGCTAAAGGCTCTGTGGGTGCCAATTTTTCAAAACACACCCCTCTTTACAGGAACTTACCACCCCGCGTTTCCTATAGGCTGCAGGATCGATACAAACCCTCGTGGGGTGAATATTATTTTGGTCATTCTGAACAATATTTGAAATTCTAATACTTTACATTTCGCAGTGTTTTGTGAACAATAAAGTGATAATGTTACTGCTCTCAGTATTCAAACGAATAGTCGGAAAAAAATATTGATGAATTAAAAAGATCTTCCTACTCAATAACTCTAGTTTTTACGTATTTACATTTTTGACTTACTCGTGTAAGGCATTTATTTGACGTTTTGAGTATTTTTGTTGCATCACATTAAATATATTATTATATATATTATATTGTAGTTGAAATGATTTGTAAAACGATAAAGCTGTAAATGTTGCTTTAAATAGAGTGGCAATGAGTTTCTAGCCACTTCATCTCATTAAAGCTCAACATTTTTCGAAGTAACAATAAATTTAAAAAGAAAGAAGACTTGACATTCATGAGTGTAATTTGCTTGACCTACATGTATAAAGTGATTTTGAGTAGATTTGGTTTGATCTTTTAACGAAAATCAGACTTACAATACATTTTTTTTTATAAAAAACAGAGACGGACGGCTACGCAGGTTACATAATATGTAAGTGACTATCTCTTGTGAGAGGAAGATGAGTCAATATAGCGTTGACTTTCAGGTTATATACGCTTTTTACGAATATCGTATTGACTTTAATATACTCCTTAAAGGAAGTACATTGTACAGTTTGGTAGTACTTGATCCCGGCAATTCTTAAAGAATTGCGCTGAACACAGTCAAATATAACAGCTGATTAACTAGAGAATCCGAACCAACGTAATGTGGGTTTCTGTTTCACCATTCAGCCTCTTTTCTGGTCTATTGTGCTCAGAAGTAATAAATTTAGTGCGTTGGTATGATTGAAATATCAAATTAATTCGCTAAATACCAAGCGAATTCTAAGGATCACAAAATCTGAACTTTTTACGCTGTTCAATTTAACGGAGCAAATCGCTTCTAGCTAACAATTTACGTAAAAGGTTGTATCGGAAAATTGTGTAATAACTTCAGGTTTCCATTTATTTTCGTTGTTGTAGTAAAAACCATTTTTATCTGTATTTAAATAATGTAATTTAACATATACTTTTCTGTTTATTCAACTATAATTTTTAGTGTCTATAACACCAAATTTATTCTGTATTCTTTTGACTACAACACAAGAACAACTTACAATTACTTACAATACAGAACAAACTTACTTAAAAGCAAGGAAAAAAATCACTTTAGGCTACTTAATTTTTAATATTTTCTACGATTTCTCAAACTAAACTCTTCTGGTTAATTAATACCTATTGCGTCCTATAATTACACTAATTAAAACTAATATTTCAATTTCGTCGAAGTAATTTAAAAGCCTTAAAGACGCGCTATGTAACATCAAGCATGGCAGCCCTAAATAGTCGGTGACCGTGCCTGAAGTGACGTCACGAATGTTAACTAACAGTCGACGACAAGAGGTTAATGTAAGAGCTTAGCCTCGCTTTCCCGCTGAAAACAATGTCGACGCCATTTTTATTTCACTCACGGAGGCGTCCTTAAAAGCGTATGCAAAAGTATACATCGGTATATGTTTCCCTACATACGCTTTCGAGTTAATGTTTTAGTCAAAGAACTTGTAATTCTGCAAAAAATTTGGAATCCTTCCTACGCGTATTTTGCTTTCGAATTTTTGTATAGATATAAATATATCTATACTTGATTTTGACTATTATAATAAATATAAATTAAGCACTTAATTTAACATTCAAAAAATAGTATTTGTAAAAATGCAACGATGTTCTATAATATCTATATATAAGAACGGTATTTATATATTATTTTTTAATATCTTGGATTTGTATCTATTTACCCCACACATGTTATCCATTAAAATAGATAAATTTAATTTATCTTGCAACACTTAACGCTCCTCTAATGTCTGTAACGCAAATTGCATTAAAATGTTTTTAAAGTTGGCAACCTCGGTGAAAAATGATCTTTTAAACTGTTGGCAGCATTTAGTGTCGGCTAAATGACACAAGTGTTTTTAATGCTTCGACGATTTTTGTGTGTTGGTTGAAGTTGAATGACTTTTTTAATATGAGATGTGTTTTCTGTAAGATCTTTCTTATATAAATGTTTTAACTCGTGTTATATTAAACTTATTTATAAATATAGAAATTCTTCAATTAAATCTATTGCATGGGAAGTTAGATTTAATTAAACAGTGTATAATAAAATTTAGACGAAATATTAGATATTAAATACTACTTGATTAAAAAACCCCTTCGAGGTGAGTTATTTTTCATTTCTATCATCGTGTTTTTATACTACACTACCTTATAATTTTTTAACGGTTTTTTCTTGGTTATTGCGCAAACTTAAGTCTTCTGGGGGCTAAATTGAACAAGGTTCATTTCATCCCATTCCTTCTCAAGAGAGGCCTCGATAGAAGACACAAGTTTCTCCCGGCACTAGTCGACGATTTCCCGAGAGAGACTTGCAAAGCCCGTGTATACGGCATCACCAGTGCTGTCATCTGCATAGCAATGTATGTTGGACGCGTCCAACACATCATTTATATGCAGAAGACACAGTATACTTTTATTCTCGATTCGAAATTTATTGTTAAGTAGTAACTGGTTGGTCAATATCGAAATATTTGGTGTGGGTTCAGCTTACTAATCTATTTGAACGTTGTTGAATCGAAGTTCACATACACCTTTTTATGTTCCATTATTTTAGCCCAAGACAAGCAAATTGATTAGATCATAGGTTAAAATTTAGTTAATAACTTCATCCCCAATAGCTTTACATTAAATTTTCCTATGTATGATATGCCTATTCATTTTTAAATCATCTTATAGGCTAGTTCGTTTTTGTACTAACATGAATCACCCCAATATGTTGCAGTATTTTACCCCTAAAACAAAACAACAAGAGCGCGAGGCAAAATTTCAATTTCCATATTCCCAATAGCCATATATTTACAGAACGTATGTAATACATACATATATATTTACCCACGTTCGCTTATAAATTATAATGTAGCCCTTGTTTTTTTAGTCTGTTTGCTAAAGACGCATCTACATGCGGCCCGATCCTATATAAACACGCAGTGTAAACAGGCCCTTATGCATGCATTCACGGCCCGCTTATAATAAAGCAGACCGAACATTTTATTGAAGCTGTGAATTAACTTTGATTTTAATGCATAAGATTTTAGATTTTTATTTAGTGAAATTGATTTTTATTTATTTAACCATCAAGCTTATGATATGATTAATCCAATGAAGTTCATCAATAACACTGATATTATAAATGACTTACGAAAGATTATTGACACTATATTTTTTAATGAAAATATATAGGTAATCCTGCATTATTACTAGTATATAGTTACTACTACTAGTATATATATTCTTAAATATAAGATTCGTTTAGAGTAACTTATTATTATTAATTATATTAAGTAATATACGATTGCCTTCTGAGGTCACCCAGAGGTCAATACCACAAGATTCCAGCGCATTGTCAATTTTTGGGGATTACTATACTTCAATACTCATATTTGTCACAAAGTATCTGTAGTAAGTGACAGAGAGTCGTAGACAGAGCGTCGTAGTCAACTTACCCTGTTGTCAAATGGAGTTTGTTGATTATGGTAAGCCTTTTACGTCATAGCCACGTTATCGGGTAGTAAAATTGACTTTATTATCTGTGGTAATCGACCGAGATATAGACAGAGCGTCATAGCCACCTTACCGCGTTGTAAACTGGAGTTTATTTTACCTGGATACGTGCCTCAGGCAATCCAATCTTTTCGGCCAGTCGTTCCCTCGCAAACACGTCCGGATAGTGCGTCCTTTCGAACTCTGTGAAAAATAACTTAATCAGAAACATGTAAAAATTTTAATAAAAAATTTACAGTTTTAACTTAATTTAGTCATTATTAATTAGCGAACAACTAATTGTCACTCTTTAAAACAACATTTACAGCATTATACAAAAGTGATAAAGCAGAAATACTGTAACGTTTATGCCCAAACCAAAATCGAAACTTACTAAGGTAAGCTAAAAATAAAGTAAAATAAAAAATAATAAATAGTTTTGAAGAAGTAGTTTTAAAGAATTTCATTAAAAATAAAAACAGGGAAATTGCGCTGACAGTATCGACCAGTCACCCCAAGTAGCGCCCGTTAACGAGTATGATGTCTTCATGAGCCAATTCCCAACTCTATATTTCAAGAAAGGAAAGACAGTTACATTTACACACAAGTTACATTTATTCAAACAACATAAATCTTATAACTATATTCACAATACTATGATTACATTAAATTAAAACTATAATTACGGGGAAGTGAACCAAGAATACTGGCAGCATTTTCGCGTTGGATAGCTAGGCTGATCCGTTGACCGAAATAGCTGCAGGTGCTTGGGTTAACATTAGCCTTATTGAGGCGAGAAGATAGTACGCATTTGCACATTCTCCGCGTCCCTGGGCCCCACGGGCCAAGTGGAAAGGAATTAAACTATTAGCTATTTCGCGTAACTTACATTATTTTTCTGTCATTATATTGTTTTCAAAGCATTTCGATTTCAATTCATTTATTAAAATATTAGATGCTCAGGTTTAATTAAATTCGATTTATTTGTCGTACCTACATTACGTAACTAGACGGTACAATTATTACAATAATAAAATGTTTCCATATGTTTAAAATACTAAGAAAAATATATCTTTTCCAAATCGACAGTCGAATTGTTAACCTCCTGTTTTTGAAATCTGTTTAAAACCTGTTCCTATATAAATGTCGTGTAAACGTTTCAAATATCAGTAAAGAACTTTCGGAGATTTGCAATTTTGAACAAACGAACATTAGATTGTAAACAAAATTAAATCTTAAGCCCACTCAAAAAACACTAACTGAGTCAATTAAATACTTTGCTGATGCTACTAATTAATCGTAGTAATAACAGCGAGACATTTGTCAATGACTCATAAATCGGAACTGAACAAAAGTAATTACAAATAAGAAGGGAGAAATTGTATTTGGTAACACCGGCCAATAATTGGGCAGGACGCCACGATCTAAGAGCAAAGCAAACACGAGGGAAAAATATTTATTTACTAATAACAGTTATTGCAAATACGAACATTGCCAAATAGGTTTATGGAGTCTCCAGGGACTATGTTTGATGTCGTTGACGGCTTAACAAGCGATCATTATATCATTGAGAGGTTTATTATGATATGCTGTCGTGTTACAAGTTTAAAAAACAAACAAGTTCGTTACATCACATGTTTTGTGTACTAAAAAACATAAAGATTTTTTAATCTAAATGAATTTAAAATTTAATAAGGTTCATTTTACTCATTTTTTTATGACAGTAAGGTACAAAACGAGCATGACGTTCAGCTGACAATTGATACGCCCATGATAATGCAGTGCCGCTCAGGATTCTTGAGACACCCAAAAATTCTGAGCGACACTACAATTGCGCTCGTCACCTTGAGATATAAGATTTTAAGTCTCCACTAGGTAATATATTTCCCACTCTATGTTCAGCATACGGATATGATGTTTATATATATTATTTTTTAACTATAAAATTTAAAACATAACAATATCCGAAACATTATAAAATAAATTTTTCCAAAAGAATGAAAGAACAAAGAAGACCATTGCGTGACTTTTTTTACCGTTTTAAAACTAAACAAAACAAAAATTAAAACTTAAAAATAGGCTAGGTTTATTACTTTAATGTGCATGACAGCTATATCTTACATACACGAAATGTATTTCTATCTCTACGTATAAATTATCTAAGCCAGGGAGCTTTACAGTCTGTATGACACATAGAATTACAACATACAAGCGTACAGACAAACAAAGCGTGTGACAGAGAAGAAGAGTGAGTAATAGAAAAGGTAAGTCAATCTATAATTACACTAACCAATTTTGATTGATAAGTCGTAAAAGTCAACCATTTTTGGGTAACGCATACATTGACATATTAAAATTGTTCACATATTATTGGGCTGTCAAATCGTCGTGCCTTAGTTAAATCTAAGTCCATAGTTTAACAGCTCTTAAAATATTTTAATAGCTATAAGATAGTTTGTTAATAGTCCAGTGGGAGGCTTCTTTGCACAGGATGCCTTCTTCTGCCATGAAGCGTGAAGAAGTAATGTGTAAACATTACTGTGTTTTGGTCTGAAGGGCGGCGTAGCTAGTGAAATTACTGGGCAAATATGACTTAACATCTTATGTCTCTAGGTGAATCCGCTCAGATTTTTTTTGTATTTCAAGAATCCTGAGCGGCACAGCATTATAATGGGAAGGGCGTATCAATTAATTGCTGAACATACTGCTCGTCTCGCCCCTTATTTGCATTTAAAAATGGGACTGGGTAAATTTTTTTTCGGTCAAAGTAGTCAATATGTCTCTTTCCAAGCCGGTGTAGTATAAAATTCATACCTTTTTCGAGGCTGTCTATCTGATCATTGGTGAAGGAGGTTCTATTTCTCTGCAGCTTCCTCTTCAGCCTCAATCTCATCTGGGAGTCTTCATCTCCTGAGGAAGCATGCTCGCTGTTGCCATCCGAACCAGCTTCTGACTGAAGGGCATCTGCTATGGAGAGAAAAAATAATATTAATAATATTATTAATAATATTTATTATTTATCACTTGGTATCTATTATAACAACGAATAGTTATCTTATTAAAGTTAAAATTTATAATTATTTTGTCTTTGCAAAAAGATTTTTATCTACCAATGGATGAGAATTGGGTTCATTTGATAGTAGGTTATATTCCCATTACATCATCAATGATACTCCAAACGATTTTTTAACAACATATATAAGCACATTCACACATTGAGGCCCATTATTTGTGAAGATAAAGTTTAAATAAAACTAATCTAATTTTAGAAATATTTGTGTTTTTACCCATGAAAAGCTTTCGTATTAAGAATTCTTTAAGAATTTTTTTTACGGATATATATGATATTTTACTAATGATGTAGTTTTAAATCTGGCCTACAAAAATATTTTTGTGTAATTGAGTGCAATAGAGAAAATGGTGGTTCTTAAAATTAAAAAATACCTAATTTAAAAGGGGCCAGGGCCAGTAACTCTACCTCTACCATGGTATTTATATTATTTTCATGTGATTTTCTAAAATTCTTGGACTAAAATTAAATAAAAATTTAATCCGGATTTACTATATTGCAAAACTGTATTAATAGTGACGTTAATTTTTTTTATTCTAGGTCATTGGAAAGTATTTTAATTAATTAATTTATAATTAAGTATCCCGTAAAGAAAAAAGACATTTTATGTCGTTGTAAAAAAACGAAAGTGATTATAATTTTTAAATGTAATTTATTCAAATGAATATTAATTGAGCCACGACATAATTTAAAAAAGTTTAAATTGAGCCCTAATTAAATTGTTCCTAAAAGCTTTGCTGTAAATGTCCTCAGACAGATGCCCTAACAACATTACAATGTCATATTTTATTTCTTTGATTCTAAATTGAAGGGTCCGTGGCCTCTACATCATGAACTATCAACACAGCACTCGAAGCATTCCACTATCAAACAAAATGCGTCAGCAAAATTATACAAATGCCCCCCCAAAGAACAAAAACAGTATAGAACCAGACAACTTGATCCTTCGCGGCGTGTGCACAACATGATTGTAAAGATCTAGTCACAATGGCGGGGTAAAATAGGGGTGATACACAAAATTAAACGTTGCTCGTAATGTCGACATGCCCTTGGCTAATTGATTAATTTGCTTTATGGTCGGAGCACTTGAGCCGGTTCGATTCCCGAGTCAGTAATGGCCACACGGTTTACTGGTTTTGCTCAATGGTTCTCTGTTACACAATCTGTCACATTTTTCTGATCATTCAATGTTTCTTTGTGGGCGGGAGACTAATAATCGTAATGGATGTATTTGATAAACGTATTTACTAAGTCGTGCTATACTTTACTATCGTAATATAAAACTACCCTCAACATAATATCTGGATTTATTAAGTAGATACTTAAGTAATTAATACGTCTACATAGAGTCTGTTGCTATTAGACAACCGATAAAAACAGGCTAGGGATAATACTTAAGTGTGCGTGAGAAGCTACGTCTTGCTCTCGCGATTTGTATGACACATTGTGTTAGTGTGAGTGAACTGCTAGAGCAATTCTAGATAGAAGTAGAGGTGAGATCTAAATACAATGTTTTTCGACGTTTTCACAGCTGTCATAGTCTATCCAGAAGTATAAATGATCTAAAAGTAATGTAAACATTCAATAATTTAATTAAAATAAGAAGAAAATTCTCTGTAAAAGGGTATTACAAAATATCTGATTATGTGGATGACAAACATCTTTTTTTCTTTTCTTTATTTATTTAGGGGCTTTATATGTATGTACATGTCAGCTCCATTCTAATCTAAGTAAATAATTAACACTAAAACAAATGAAAAAAATTTTTTAAACCAAAAAAAACGTTAATGAAGGGAAAAGCAAATTATACAGTGTTCAACAAATAAGACTTATGGATTCAAACAGATTTATGGCATCCTTAGATGCAGGACGGGCAAGTATATTTACAAACATGCCCGTATCAATTCTGTTCAAACCCATAAGTCCTACAATTTCGTATCAACTAGACTGAACTCGGACACATTCATTTAATAAGTGTTCAACATTCTAAATTATTCCACATTATATAATGAGCTTACATTAAGAATGTTTACTGTATTGAATTCTCTGATTTGTGGAAAATGGTCCAAGTTGCCATTTTGTGGTTTTTCATTGCATTGTAATGTCGCATGGCTTATGAATCGGTTAACGGTTCGAATTTGCATATTTTTGTTGTTTGTTCCCTAAAATTACTATCTATGACCTCTTCTTCTATAGTGTGTCTAATTTTGAGACTATTTTATACCAGAATTGGTTGATATTGGTCAATGACCAATGTTCTCTATTGAAATAATTCAAATGGATATCGTACCATTCTGGGAAACAACCTGTTGTCGCGCCAATGTTTTAGTTGGTCGAATCCTTTTAAATAGCATTTTATTTCCATGTGTAATACTGCTTAGTAAACATATTAATATTTGCGAAGACGTAGTCGCGGGCGAAAAGCATACAATAAATTAGCTCGCATAATATGTGACATGACAAGATGATGGATCGCACGAGGCGTGTCGCGTCGAGTCGCCACTCGATCGCGCGACAATTTTGATTGATTGCCAATGTGAACGCGCGCTTACCGCAACCCTTAGTGTCATTTAGAAATGAGACGAATTCCGATCCCACTTCTGATGTGGAGATATTTAAATTTCCCTTCTGTTTCCTTACTTTATACGTCGGTAACACGTGCTTAACATTTAATGTTGTAACTTACTCAATAAGCATTTACTAAATCTATTATAACGAATCTAATTTTAGCAATATCAAAGCTAGAGTGCCGTGAGTATCTGTAACGTAAATATTTGTGAATAAAAGCGATTCCATTAATTGAATTCGTTCAAACTATAAAAATTGTTAGAAGCTTTTACTTCGAACTTTATCTTTTGAGTCCCGTTCCCAAAGGTACCCATTGGAACCCTATAAAAGAATCTGCTGTCCGTTTATGCGTCTGTCAGCAGGCTGTAACTCATCAACCGCAATGGTAGTTGAAATTTTGGACATT
The DNA here is from genome assembly GCA_949711755.1 of Leptidea juvernica. Taxonomy (NCBI): domain Eukaryota; kingdom Metazoa; phylum Arthropoda; class Insecta; order Lepidoptera; family Pieridae; genus Leptidea; species Leptidea juvernica. The sequence continues at coordinate 6,146,128 of CATIXQ010000037.1, read as the reverse complement.
TAAGCAAGATGAATTACAATACATAAATATTTAAAAAATATAGTGTTATTTAAGTAAATACTTTATCTTGTACGATAATCAACTCGCATTTAACCTGTTTATTAGGACACTATTTTCATATTATAAACTAGTGCGTTGTACAGTTTTGCTGTGAGTGAGAGAAAGTTTATGTGCATGATGTGTTTACCTGTAATTGCAGGAACACGATTTTTGTACTTTGTGTAATATATATATATATATATATCTATATATATATATATATATATATCTAGAGGGTCACCAGTTGTGGACCTCCAGCTTCCTCACTGGGCGCAGCATACAGGTCGTTGTCGACGGATATTGCTCGAACCCGAAGCCCGTGAATGCTGGAGTGCCCCAAGGCTGTGTGCTGTCTCCCACGCTGTTTCTTCTGCATATCAATGATATGTTGGACACTTCCAACATTCATTGCTATGCAGACGACAGCACTGGTGATGCCATATACACGGGCCATGCAGGTCTCTCTCGGGAAATCGTCGACCAGTGCCGGGAGAAACTTGTGTCTTCTATCAAGTCCTCTCTTGAGAAGGTCACGGAATGGGGAAAATTGAACCTTGTCCAATTTAACCCCCAGAAGACTCAAGTTTGCGCGTTTACCACTAAAAAAACCCCATTTGTCGTATCACCGCTCTTCGACAACACTTCCCTCACAGCCTCGCCTAGTATCGAAATACTGGGTCTCGAAATCTCGAGCGATTGCCAATTTCGTGGTCATCTGGAAGGCAAAGCCAAATTGGCTTCAAAGAAACTGGGCGTCATTAATAGAGCACGGCAATACTTCAAGCCGGCCCACATACTAGCGCTCTACAAAGCGCAGGTCCGGCCACACATGGAGTATTGCTGTCATCTCTGGTCTGGCGCTCCCCAGTATCAGCTCGATCCATTTGACCGCGTGCAACGCAGAGCAGCTCGAATTGTCGGGGACACAGTGCTCTATGAACGGCTGGATCACTTGGCGTTGCGTAGAGACGTCGCTTCATTGTGTGTCTTCTACCGCATTTATCACGGGGAATGTTCCGAAGAGCTGTTTAACCTGATTCCTGCCGCCGAATTCCACCTTCACACGACACGCCACAAGTTAGGATATCATCCTCACCATCTGGATGTGTGGCGGTCCTCCACAGTGCGGTTTTCAAGGAGCTTTCTTCCACGTACTACAAAGCTGTGGAATGAGCTTCCTTGTGCGGTGTTTCCGGGACGATACGACATGGGTACCTTCAAAAAAAGCGCGTACACCTTCCTTAAAGGCCGGCAACGCTCCTGTGATTCCTCTGGTGTTGCAAGAGATTGTGGGCGGCTGTTATCACTTAACAACAGGTGACCCGTACGCTCGTTTGTCCTCCTATTCCATAAAAAAAAAAAAAAAATATGAATTGACATGTGGTGGTGGACCTTGAATAAATAAATATAAAATTTATATGGTGAGAAAGGCAGTAGTGAATTTTACAAATGCATAAATCAAAATAAATAATTAATTCATTTATTGCTAACATTCTACCTGATACTACCACAGCTAAAGTTATAGCGGAAAAACTAAAGACAAAAATACAAGCCAAAAAGTTGAATATGTCGGTTGATAAAAAATTGATTAACTATTGAACGTCTTAAAGTAATAATAAAATAATCTTACAAATTAAAATACAAAAGAATCCATTAAAAATCCAAATTTAACCAACAAACGACCTACAAAATGTTCGAACAACTTGGGCAGGCGAGGAATACATAACAAAATAGTAAAAAGGGAAAGAAATAAAAGGGGCGTAGAAAAAATTGTTAGAAATAAGCACAAAGAGGGATCGAAGAAAGTCGGGAGATAGAATTGAAGTTATCGAGGCGAACATACCGGAGGATGAAGGTGGGGCCCGACCCCGATAGATGGCCCACCACTGGATCGATACTGTCACTCAAGGTTTACGGCGCAAGTTGGTAGAGGACAGCGATTTAGTGACGAGTCCATTAAAACACTCAAACAATTTTTTTAAATTTAAAGAAATAAACATTATTACTGACAATGGTCTTCTTGGGTTTCACGGTAGATAAAAAGTTCCAGTGGGGCTCCCCATATTGCCCAACTAGCACATAGACTCATCTCTGCGGCATACGCCGTTAGAAAGATTAGAGCGTACACGAATGTTGCGACCGCTAGATTAGTGTGCTTCAGTTATTTTCACAGCATCATGAAGTACGGTATTTTGCTGTGGGGTCATGCTGCTGACATTTATATAGTGTTTGCTCTGCAAACGAGAGCTGTTGGTGCTATACCACTAAAAGAAAATTTTAAAGAAATAAACAATTATGACTGTTAATTGTGAGTACATTTAAGAAAATTTTATATAAATTCACAAAAATCGTCCCATTTTGCTCTAAATAGAGATTTTCGATAATTGTTAAACTAGAAATAAGGGATTGCTTGTAACTAATTCAAGTAGGCTTTATAAGATACAATATAATAACTTTTTGGATAAATATATACACTTTTATATATATTTTTATGAAAATTATTACTTATTTTACTTTAAATTATTTAAATGCCTGTTTTCACATTTAGTGGTTGTGGTTGTTCCAACTGTTGATAAAAATTATCGCTACATCTTATAACTTAGGTGCGACCTCCACTTGAGGTCGAACAAAACGCATTTCGCCTAATTCGGCACAGTTCCGGTCCTCTAGGTAGAGATCAAAATACCGTCCAACTGTTACCCGCGAAATTCTTTTTCTCACAGATTATCTGTATACATATTGACTTTCAAATCGTTTGTTAATCAAATAATATTAAAAAAATTAAAAATTTATTAGTTTACGTAATATTTATAATTCTCTCGAAAGAAGAGACCATATCAAGAATACCAGGAGACCATGACTCATGAGTGTAAGATGCTAAAGAAGAATGCTGGGACCATTGACTTACAATATACTAGCGTATAGATAAGCAAAGTGTGCGACAGAGAAGAATATTTCTAATGGAGATACAGTAACATAGAAAAGGTAAGCTATTTAATCAAATTGTTACTGTAACAAATTTTGATTAAGAAGTTGTAAACAGCCACGCTTGGTATGAGCTCCCTAATATTTTGAATATTGAACCACTAGCATTATTGGCTGTCAGGTCGTATATAATGTATATGTTAAGTCTATACTTAACGGCTGGGACGTTTGTAAAGGATGAAGAACAGGAATGCGAAACTGTTTCATAGTAAGTATATACAAATCACCAAATAAAAGCCAAAGTTTGACAAAAATATACTTCATCATCATCAGCCGGAAGACGTCCACTGCTGGATAAAGGCCTCCCCCAAAGATTTCCACGACGATTGAAAATATACCTAATTATTACAAAAACTATCAAAAATTGTTATTTCTTTAATAATTCTATATTGAAGGTAATTAAAGTTAAAAAATGCCTCATTTATTCTAATTTAGTAAATTATATTCAAGTTTTACACTGAAAATTATAGTGTATATACTACTACTATTACTACTATAACAGATATACATTGAAAAATCATCTCCTTTCATCTCCGACAATCACTGATGGACGAGTATTACAAAAACTATCAAAACTAATACTATTTATCACAATCTAATGACACACCCGCCCATTCTGAATTGTAATCAAAGATCATCCATTCAGATTAGGCCCCCAACGACCTCCAGAGTATGTCTAATTCAGGGCATTTTACGAGCGTCTAGGGAAAGCAGGGGTCACGCTAAGTGGTTGCCGCTAAGCATTCGTTTTATTTGGGGTCATCTAAATTATTGAACGCAGGGTAGATAATGTTTAGTTTTTATTGAGATAAACAATTAATTAGTTTTGTTTTTTCGCCTGAGTTCTTAGAATGTTGTGTTATTTTTATATATATGCTTGGTGATCAACTTCGCTAATAAATTCATAGTCACAAACTGAACCCGAAATGTGCAAATTGTACTTGGACGCTCTTACTTGTAAACGTTTATTTCAGTGGTTTATATTTGCTAAAAGTGCCTGAAGGTGTTGTCACTTCAATTATATTGAATATTGTATACAGGGTGTTACCGTTACGTATGACAAGGCAATTATGTCGTAATTATTACAAATATCAAATAACATTAAACTGATATCGAAAGTACGTTAACTTATCAATAAAATTCCATCGATAACTTAAAAAAAATCTACTAAATTCTACTAAAATAGGAGATTTCTCGTTTGATTTTTAAATAGTTTTGATGTCATTTTACTGATTAGGTAACGTACTTTCAATATCGGATTAAAGTTTTTTGATATCTGTAATAGTTACGAAATAATCACTTTGACTTAATACTTAACAAATACATCCTGTATATATCTATAGCAAAATAATGCAACGTGCCTTTGTCGCGCACCAACGATTCAAATCGAATAAAATATCGATTACAAATCAAACAGAATCTATTAACTTCCAACACGTGTAACGACTCGAGTGCACTTTCGATTTTAAAGTCGATTGCTCCGTAGCGACCGAGCGCACTTCACAAGTTCAATTAAAACGCTATTGTTTCATTCATACTCCGTCTGAATTGTACTTCAGTCTGAACGATTGCTCGCGTGTAATCGATAGTTGCGAACGATTTATAATACACATTGTATTCGTTCACTTCACTTACATTCAATTTGCGTTTAGCTAAATTGAAATGATTCAAATTGCGGGCGTTTTGTTGGTTGTCGTTATAATTTGTCGCGTTGCCACTATCATCTTTACACGAACGCAGCGTTTTGATTTCAGCTCTGTTTTGCGAACAGCTAAGGTCTTGTCTCTTGCCACACACACATACATCATCAGCCGGAAGACGTCCAATGCTGGACAAAGACCTCCCCCAAAGATTTCCATGACGATCGGTCCTACGCTGCCCTCATCCAACGTATTCCGGCGATCTTGACCAGATCGTCCGTCCATCTTGTGGGGGGCCTACCAACATGGCGTTTTCCGGTACGTGGTCGCCATTCGAGGACTTTACTGCCCCGACTCTGTCCGAAATCTGTCCGTCGAACTATGTGCCCTGCTTACTGCCACTTCAGTTTCGCAATTATTTGGGCTATGTCAGTGACTTTGGTTCTCCTATGGATCTCCTCATTTTTGCAGGGAAACAGACATACATTATTCGAATAATAATTGTTATTGTACAGCATCACCATTGCGGTTCTATTTCGGGTTGTAACTAGCAACAGAATTTTATCACCGGACATTACATTACAATGCGAAATACCACCCGCATGATATTGACGTCTGACATTCTACAACCGCGAGTTTTGCGAGAAACTTTTTACCTCGCACAGCCTCTTTGTGGAAACAATCCTCAGTTGCAGTTTTCCTAAACCGATACGACTGAGGTAATTTCAATCTTAGAGCTTCTCCCACCTTAAAGGCCGGTCACGCATCTCTTGACCCGTGGTTTTTCGGATTTCTATGGGCGGTTGCTTCACCACTTCCTACCACGTGAGTCTCTTGTTACTTTTACGATCTTTTGAAGATATATTTTTATCCATCCTTCTAACGTGATTTAACCTTAACAGTTAATAATTTTACCGGTGTTCTAAGACTTCTAAGTACGGGATTCCGGTTGTTGGAGGTGTATCTTGTAGGAGGTGTATCTGGTTAAATTACTGCGTAATTGCAATGGGTGTTTCAAGAATCCCTAGCGGCACTCCTGGTCCGGGAGTAGGTATCATCATCAGGAGAATGTCTTTCTCATGTCCGTCACTCATAAAACAAAAATTATACCTTAATGATTTTATATTTATATTTGTTTTTTTTTATCAATTGGTCTATCACAAATTAAAGCGACTCTGAGTCAAATCACCGACTGATTAGTAAATACTTAATTGAGCGTTTGTGTAACTGATGGAATACCGGAATGTTTGTATTCCTAAACCAGTGCGCGGCGGATACTCGTTCAATTATTCGCGTTTTACCGCAATGCCGCTTCATAAACTATATTATGCTTATGTTAAACATTGACGGCTGCCATACAGGACGTTTTCATTATGGTAGTGTTTCGAGGATATGTTTGACCACCTCACCATCTAGAACTGTGGCGTTACTCTAACGGTTAGTTATGGAACTCTCTTCTACAGCTAAACTATGGAAAAACTTCTTAATCTTTCCAGGGTGATCTAACGGTGGGCCCTTTGAGGAAGGTTATGGTCGCTAAGAGGGCAATGGAGATCGCTATGCTCGGAGTTTCCCTGCGAAATTGAAACAGAAATCAGGACATCTGAAGGAGAACTCAAAGTTACCGACATAGTCCGGGTGGTTGCGAAATCAGCAGGGAATATAGTTCGAAGGACAAATAGGCGTTGGGGAATAAAGTCCTCGAATGGCGACTACGTAAGGGACGATGTATTCGTAGGCCACAAGATGGATCGATGACCTGGTCAAGATTGCCGGAATAGGTGGAATAAGGGCAGCGCAAGACTGATCGTGGATATCTTTAGGGGAAGCCTTTGTCCAGCGGTGGAAGTCTTTCGGCTAAAGGGTCAAAGGCCGGCAACGTAAGTACTGTCATTCCTCTGGTGACATAAGAGATTATGAGCGGTATTGGTACTGAGATGATACGTACGCTCGGTTGGACTCTTATTACATAAAAGACTAATTAGAACGCTCCACTTACGGGGCGCTTCTTTCTTCCACTAACATCCAAATTTGAATGAACTTCGGTTGAGCTTCCAGAATATTGTTTTTGAATAAGAAGGGGCATATGGGCAAGAGGCTCACGCGATGAAAAGTGGTGAAGCAGACGCCCATGCACATCCACAACACCAGCGGTCAAAAGATGCATAGCCGGCCTTTAAGTTGGAACTATGATCCAATCTTGAAGGTCCCAAAGTTTTAACGGTTCGGGAAAACTGCAGTGGATAATTGATTCCACAAAGTGGCTGGAGAATGATCATTTATCACGTTGTTAAATATTGACCTCATTTTAACTTATCTTGAATGTGACTTCCTTTTTGTTCTAAATACCAAAATGTAGATATCATGTGAATATGCCTATATATATTAACGTATATCTCAATATTAAGTTTTCATTTTTACTTTACCTTAACCTCCATTTAAAATAATATTTTTAGCTATTAGCTAAAAATATTATTTTTATGTAATACAAAAATGTATTATAAAAATTATTACAATTTCCAAACAACATAAATCTAACAACTCTTTCCTAAAACAACTCATAATAATTCTCTACAAAATTAATTTTATTATAAAAACACGGATCAGAGTTATAATTATGTTAATTCATACACAAATGAAAATACGCCACAAAGAATTGAATAAAATTCAAGTAAGGTATATTTGTGTATAATTCAAGTATAACAGAAAATGGCGCCCATATTTCAGGATAATATTTTAATTTGTTCTCAACGAATGGCGAGGAGGTTAAATTTACAGCACTTTGGATCTACATGAGAAACAACCTTGGCCAGAACTTGGGAGTATTCATGTTATAAGCTGAAACGGGTTTTACATTATTGCCAAAATTTATGGACGATACGAATCGCTGCGAAGATAACATCTAATCAAATAAACTCGCTTTATTCATTTGGGTCAAAAAATTACAAATCGAATGCAAATTGTTATACATTTTTACCATTTAAGGTATCTATGATTTGGTGGTTACCGTTAAAAAGAAAAAAACTTTTGACATTCATAAGTGTCATGTCCTTGATCTAGATGAATAAAGTGATTTTAAATTTGATTTATCAAAAAAAAATATGAAATTTCACGTTTTTTATATAGCCTGTATGTTTTTATTGTTGAAGATCTTCTTACCTCTTTTAAGCTCTTCCGCGGGTCTGTTTAACTGCGGAGGCAGCGGGGGAGGGATAGTAGGAGCTGCGGGTGCTGTGGGGAGCCCAGGGTACCACCACCCGGTGGCTGCCTGGCCATTGAACATCCTCAGCTTCTCGTAAACACTATCGTTCTGTGCGGACGCTGCCTGTTCTTTCTGTGATGCCAGATTCCTCAACACACGGTTTATTGATGAAACCTGTGAAAATATTTCACATTACTACATCTGCATGTCAGGCATTAATTTTAAATACCCATTTGACTTAGCTAGTTTATACGTCTAGATAGAGCCTCTTGCTGATAGACAACTGATGAAAACAGGCGAGGTTTATTAGGTGTGCGTGACAAGCTACGTCTTCCATACGCGATTTGTTTGTCACTTTGTGTTAGAGTACGAGCATTGCTCAATATAGAGGTCAACTGTCAACCTCAATTTTTTTCGTCGTTTTCACAACTATCACAGTCTATTTAGACATATAAATGATCTAAGCCATTTGCAATAAAAAACGGGCACCCAAAACTTTTCTGTTCTACTATGGAAATCTTATACAAAGGAGGTTTTATATGCATTTAATTAATAAATTTTTTTACGTAAAAAATTCAGAAGTAGAGATAAAATTTTCATCACTTTAGTTCTAGCATTTTTTTTAAATGACATCTGGTTTAAGCCGATATTTGCAATTTTTTAAATATTATAGACGTCTTTAATCACACGAAACGTCCATTACTAAAAGTTCAATAATATATTTAAAAATATATTTACAACTGCTTTTATTTTATGTATTTCATTATATGATGTAAGTTTACTTAAAAATATCGATACTATATATAAATAACTGTTAAATACTTATTTGAGACCAATGTTCCTAAATTCTGTATTAGCCATAAATTATCGTTGGTCAATGAAATTTAGAATTCGATTTCCATTTTACAGAAACACTCACTGTAGATGTTTAAATCTTACATATTACCTTTTTAAAAAACCATCTTTGCAAGTATCCTGTCGCATAGTAAACCCAACCCACAACTATCTAATTGAGAATAAATTGGATACAACCCTTTTACTGTCAAACACGTGTAATTTAAAATTTAATATCATTACTAAATTCCAATCGGGTCTCTCAAAGGGACAGATTAGGGCATGTCTCTGCCGCTCCCCTCGAGGGCCTAAAAACCCCAATATCTATGTACTTTCGGTGAAAAAGCACGCATGCGTAAAAACCTGACCCACACAGACGTAATGTATATGATTATTTTACATGTAGGCAACACCGCGGTCCCTGGGTAATAATGCCTATCTGTTTTCGTGTTGCTACTGGCAACGAGATATTCTGTTAAACTCTAGTAACTTATAATATAATCTTTCATTATCTTCTTATAATAGTACTATAATAATTAAATATCTCAGTCTTCCTATTGCTGCGAAATCGTTTGGTATATAAAAAAAATGAATTTAGAATTAACCACTATTTTGAGAAATTCACGCACTTACACAAAGTGTCATACAAATCGCAGACGTAGCTTGTCACGTACACTAAAGTAATAAACCTAGCCTCTTTATATCGGTTGTCTAACAGCGAGAGACTCTACGTAGACGTATAAGTTATCTAGGATTTCAGATTTAGTTTAAAATGTTCTGTTTTGTAATAGTTATCTATGCAACTGTTGTGTAATAAGGGGTATTAAAACACGAATGTGGATTTATCATGGAATGTGATAATAGTATCACATGAGTGTTTTAATACCTAATTATCAACAGTTGCATACAAGACTTTATTTACACCCAGAATATGAATCCTCTAAAAGATTCTGGAACAGTTAGCTTACTGCTTACATTAAAACACCAGTCCTAGTAGTAACCTAATATTACATTACTGATTATATACAAATAAAATAAGTAATAATGAAACAATTATTTATTTTAGTAGTAATTTACTTTTTGTACAGTGCAATAATTAAAATTCACTTGAATATAATGTTCTTTTGCAGCGTTTAAAATGAATCGCTCATTTTTTATAAACAAAACAATAAAAATATCGAAGAAAAATGGCGGGGATTCGAATAACCTACTTTTTTTTTACGGCGCGCGACGTTCTGGGAGTGTGGAGCGCGCGTAAACGTAAATGTTCTTTTTTTGAAATTCATACAGATACCACGCATCGAGCAATAAGAATGTGGCTGTATGTTGAAACTCTTTGCGCATGAAGGAATTGAAAAAAAAAATAGGAGTGTTGTTATGAAATTCAGTACAACATTACAACACTCTTTTGAGTGATGTAATGGTTATTAGAACATTGGGTGTTTTAATGTTGGCAATAAGCTAACTGTTTCAGAATCTTTAATAGGGGATTTAAAGCATGGGTGTAGATAAATTTTGTTTTAAAATAATTGTTGTTTATTTCTTTATTGTTAAGAATCCGCTATAGGTTGCGAGACATTTCCAATACAAGTGTCATAAGACAACGTATTGGGAAGTTGTTGAAGGCTTTGAAATAAACGATTTTTTTTAAAATTCTTACAAGAATTTGGATCTTACAAATAGCTTACCAGATTTAAGAGGAATGAACATTATAAGAGATAAAATGCTAAAAGATTCATATTGGCAATTACACCAATTGGAATTAGTATTACACTTTTCTCGTATAAAATGGTACGTACTCTTATAATATAATGTGCATAATATAAAAAAGCGTAACAAATTTAAAAATGCACATTTTTTAATACTTGCCTCTACAAATTCTACGAATTCTTTTCTGTTGATCTTTTTGTTTGTTTGTGTGTACGTATGTCCGAGCAAAACGCAAAAAACTAGAATTAGATTTAATTTAGGTCGGGACAACATATAGGCTATATTATCAATTTAAGTATCCCTAGCTTATTGTACGAATTAATGTTATTGACTGAATTATTTATATTGCGAATATATAGGTGTTTCTAAGTCAAAAAAAATTTAGTTTCCAATTCCAATAATCACCAACAAACATATACTCAAACCTTCTCCGAAACACGCTGCATCTTATGGTATAAGTATTTTTCCGATCGGTTCCGTAGTTTTTGCAGTATAACTAGAAAAAACCGGTTTTATTACTATACATTTTCGAATTATAGAAACAGGATAATGCTAAATATAATTTAGCCAAAAGTGTGAATAATATTTAACACATTGTAATGTCACTTTGACGTATATAAGCCCTGATATTAGGAGAAGGTTTATTCCATTAGTGATACAAAGGATTAACGATCCGGAGTACTCTTCAATATGGATTCCAAGTCCATTTCATCTGATACCCAAATAACCAATTCTTGAAAGTAATTTGTAAATGGGTTTAATTTTTAATCAAATCAACTAAATCGGATGAGTTCTGGGAATATATTTTAAACTTAAAATTATTTATTCCATGATAACTCGTAAAGTAAGCATTTTTAATGTTTTCCTTAGATTTTTTTAAAAGTGCCAAGGAAAATTAAATAAAAAGAATATCATATAACTGCCATGTAGGAATACTTAAGAAATGAATTTTGAATAGAACGAACTCGTATTTAAATATTTTTATATGCTAGTGAAATTACTGGGCAAATGAGACTTAACATCGTATGTCTCAACGTGATGAGCGCAATTATAGTGCCGCGTAGAATTTTTGGAGTTTTTCAAGAATCATGAGTGGCACTGCATTGTAATGGGAAGCGTCCTGCTCGTCTCGTCCCTTATTATCAAAAACAAAAAAAAATTTACATACGACAGTTCTTAAGTAAGGATTGCCCTATTAAGCTTTTTCGTCTGACTAACGTTGAAAATTAGAAATATAACTGAATTTCTTTCTTTCATAATTAATTCCAAACAGAAATAAAAGTTCAAAAACCTTTCCACCCTCCAAAATGCTTTTTTTTTAATTAATTCATTAAAATTCCAATTCATTTGGAACTATTATTCTGATTTCAAGAATTCTAGCAAGAAATTAGTGGCAGTAAATGGGTTTTATTTTTGTAGGCAGAACTGATGTCTTACAAGACTTATATATAAAAGTGGGCGAAGAGAGGCTTACGTGATGGAATGTAGTGAAGTGACCGACATTGGACATCCGTAACACCAGGGATATATATTCGGAAAAAGTAGAACTCGCGAGAAGATCATACAAGAAACTCAACGGCCACTCTTTTCAATCAAATAGAGTATTTTACAATGGCTGTAATATACATAACAAATTAGTTTGAAAAGTGCCTCATTCAATATATGAATTATAAGAGTAATAAAGAATAAACTGTTTAAATATAAATTATTGTATATTGGATGGATCAACTTTTAGAGCTTGAATTTATTCTCTGTTTAAGGATCCTTCGTGAATATGATGGTCGTGATTACTGTCGGAATTAGTAATCGCATCCATTTGTTGACTACAACAATAATTAATTTTTAAGGTATTTTTGCAGTCATCCTACTCATCTATTGCAAGACAAGTATTTATTTATTTATTTATGCAAACATTACAGCATTTCTATTTTACAAATTAATAGATACTTTAAACTATATACATGTATTGTCTATTATAAGGTTTAACAGGTGGAATTATAATGAAATAATAACGCTTATAATAATTTTCTACAGATTATTATTACTAATATGGTGATTAATTAAAAAAGTAGAAGATGTCCTGAATAATATGTGGTTGTGATACATAATTATTAAATTATTAGTGTAACTTTAATTGGACCCTTTTACCCTATAGTAAGACGTATAAAATTAAGAACCTTCACATTTACATCGTCTGTTAAAAAAGTAAATTCACACAAAAGTATAATGGCTGAAGTTGAACGAAATATAAATATTTAAAAATCAGACCCCTTCAAATTTGGTCCTTATCAAATCCGTTTTCTCTCACCCCTCCGCGGGGTCTCACAGATGAAAGTTTTTGACCCTTCACACACTTCAGTGGTCTCTGATGTGGTGTGCTTGCTTCTAAAACGTCATAAGTATGTTCTATTTAAAAAAATGTTGATTGGTGATGTGTTGATACGCTTAAATATCAATACGGATAGAGGAAAATTCAGATAATTTAAGAATTAGCATAGTTATCGTCCCGAGAAGTGCAAAGCAAAACTTCCGGGTTCCATTTCCGAACTGAGTTTATTTTAAACTATAAATGTTCTTGTGACTAAAATCGATGAAGTGCTTTCTAAAAACATCTTTCTATGTCTTACAGTTCTAGATTTGCCCATACTGAGCGATCTACATGAGCCATCCTATTTATAAATCATAAAATGTATATATAAATTTTCATGTCGTATCGTCCTTTGCATCCGCTACTTGCGTGGTGTTCTCATCTATTCTGTAGCTCATCCCATAATTTGGTCTTACGCGGTAGTTTGCTTGAAAACCGCGCTATGGGGAAATGTCAGACAAACAGACTAAATATCTCTTCGGAAAACTCCCCGTGATAAATGCGATGTTGAAATGAAAACGAAGCGACGCTTCTAGGCAACGCCAAGTGATCCAGCCGTTCACAGAGGTCACTGGTCCCCGACTATTCGAGCAGCTCTGCTTTGCTCGCGGTTAAATGCTTTGAGCTGATACTGGGGTGCACCAGACCAGAGTTGATAGAAATACTCCATATGCCGCAGCACCTGCACTTTGCAGAGCGCTAGAACGTGGGCTAGAATCTAAGTACTGCCGTGCCACACTGAACGTATTGAGATGGAGCTTGATGATTATTCGATGCGTAACTAGTAGATGGTTTTAGGTTACTTATTTTTGGATTACCATCATCGTTTGTCATTTTATTTATATTATAATACTGAGCCACAATGAGCAAGCTGAATTCCACCTTCGTATTACACGCCACAAATTAGGATATCATCCCCACCATCTGGATGTGCGGCGTTCCTCCATAGTGCGGTTTTCTAGGACTTTTCTCCCACGAACAACCAAGCTGTGGAATGAAGTTCGTTGTGTGGTGTTTCCAGAACAATACGACATTACAAGGGTACTTTCAAGAAAAGCGCGTACACCTTTTTAAAGGCCGGCAACGCTCCTGTGATTCCACTGGTGTTGCAAGAGAATGTGGGCGGTGTTGATCATTTAACAATAGCAACTATTCACAATACGACAATACGTGCGATTTAAATAGAAAACATCGAGTTTTGCTTGCACTAAGCAAGTAATTAACATAAATGAAATAATGAATTTAAATTAACAAGAACTGAGTCATTAACCTACCCCAAGGTTACACGATACAAAACAAGTACCCTTCCGCTTTATTACTGTCTAAGTATAGTGCACATACTAAGGATATTTTGCATATTCACTTACAGATACTGTTTTTCAACATACATAACTTTAATCAATTATTGAAATTAAGCTCCTTGTAAATAGGACATTATTTTGTGACTGAAAACTTTTTTAAAAATGCACAGAAATGTGTAGGTTGAAGAGAGGACCGTCAGCTCCATATACTTAGAACATATTAGCGTATAGACCACACGACAGCCCGATAATGTGTGATATATAATATTTTGATTTGTAAATGTTGTACCTTAGCTAGTTTAATATTCTATGGAGCTAATTCCGAGAGTGGCTGACAAATTACGATGTGTCAATCAAAATCGGTCACAGTAAATTAACCTAACTATAAATTAACCCTTCTTTAACGACTCGGAAACACAACGAATACATATTTTTTCTTTTCTTTGGGGCAGCTGTTTGCTGTTTCTCTTTATACTATAGTGTTAAATGAGGATTAAAAACCAATCTTCAAAGAATTTTACGAAATATTCAAGCAATATTCATGCTGGGGTCAACAATCTCGATGGCTTAAGATTATTTTTATTAAAATAACGAGTATTAACACTCTGTTTACGTCGAAAGACACGTTATGTCAGTTACCGAATTTTGTATGTAACCGAATACCGCTCCGGTTCGTTGGTAAGACCGTCACGAGATCGGATATTGTTACAATTACGGTAGGTGACGGTTTAGGGTTCACTTCTCCAATTGGTATTATTAAAAATTATATTAAGGCCTCTCGTATAAGAAAGTTAGTGTCTTTTTTTATGAAAATAATACGAGACGAGCAGGACGTTCAGCTGATTGTTATTGATACGCCTTGCCCATTACAATGCAGTGCCGCTCAGGTTTTTTTTTTAAAACCCAATTGCGCTCCTCCGCTTGAGACATTCGTAACATGTTAAGTCTCATTTGCCCAGTAATTTCACTAACTACGGCGCCCTTCAGACCAAAACACAGTAATTTATACATATTACTGATTCACCGCTGAATTGGCGCCGTTGTGGTACCCATGAACTATTCGGCATCTTGTGCAAAGGAGCCTCGCACTGGTAAATGACTACCACTCGGCTACCCATATAGACTTAGAATTGTAAATTTTATTTAGTATATTATATTTATATTGCGAGCCTATCGTTCTTATAAATATACTTAAAAGTCAATGTTTACTTGGTAATTATTAACTTTCGTTGTTGAGTTGGTCGAACACGCGCGTCGTCGCTATAATTGTAGAGAACAGAATTCTTTAACAGCAGGCTTCGACGCAAACAGATTATACAAACTTCAATTGGAAAATTGAAGTTTGTTACAAATCGGATACGAAATAAAAATAACCGATTTTGGAAATGTTGAATTTCATTCATCCGCTTATATTGTTTTTATTTTATTCATTAATTAGTATTTATATGCTACTAATAATAATATATATAAATATAATTTTTATTATTATCGTTTTTAAATAAGCGCAGTCAATGTTAAAGGATTTCTCTAAATGACAAAGACCTTACTTAGTTGCGGAAAATAACTTAGATAATTATATATTAGTTTAGGTAGATAATAGAGCCTTTTGCTGGTAGGCAGTTTTAGCTTTAGTGTGCGTGATAGGCTACGTCTTACAATCGCAATTTGTATGACACTTTGTGTTAGTGTGCTTGCATTCATCAAAATAGAGGATGACAGTTAACCGCTAGATTTTTACAACAGTCACAGTCGATATAGAGGTTAGTCGCATAAATTATCTAAGGAAAATATCATGTCAACACCCTGTCAATATTACGTCACTTCTTCAGTTGACTAGAGTGAATACGAGCAAAAAGTTTTATTGTGACCGACCGTTTATTGATTCTATCTATGGATTTTTTAAATAATAAACAAACAGTTACTTATAACAAATACTTGAGTTTTGCAAATAAATTCATCATATTTTACGTCAGTATAAATTTTAAACTGTCTCGACACCGTAATGGATCATTTCTTGCGGGCGTTCTGTCGTCTCACTGACAGTTGACAGGTGTCAAGTTAGGATGCGCGCACACACGTCATTAGCCATAGACACGGTCATAGATCAGCGATAGTGCTGAGACCCGCCAGCCTAGGTGGTCCTTGTGACAAGCTAAAACAAAGGCTCTATCACCCGGTCGGTTTCATTTATCCTGTTTATTTAATCAGTTGTAAAATTAACAAGGACTATGGTATTCTAACTAGAACGGAAAATTTCATTTCACTTAATCGTTTTCTTTATTACTAACATCTTACTAATAAGCTCATACCATTAATTTAATAACAAAATATATTAAAGTTCAGCTGCCTAATGTATATTATTACGATTTTGGATATTAGAATAATTGATTAGAAAATTTCTCTCAGACATAAAAACAATTACTCGAATTAAAATGGAATCCATTTCGATTTTATTGAACGCGAAAGAGTGAACGGAATGTAAAGACGTGATCAACGTAGTCATAATACAAAATACGATCAATCCACAGAAAATAGATTTTTGTCATGCAAACAACCAAATTGTCATTAATATATTTGACAATGACAGTTTCATAACATTCTACATTTTTTTTATGTGTTTATGGTTCTGATGCTGGAGCTAGTAGTGAAGTTTTAATATTAATAACCAAAGAGAATGTATATACTACGTCATATTGATTACGCTGAGTATGTTTTGTTTAAGCCATGAATAGCAACAGAGTCATGGAATGAAATAAGTGAATGAATCCTTTTTGCATTGCGTAAAAATCTATTAGCGAACAACCACTCGACAAAGAGCGATAGTTTGAATAGAATTCCAACAGTAAGGGGGCAACCCTCTGGAATTAGACTTACTATAACCTACATCGGTATTATCTATAAACATTTTAGCGTCTCCGCTTAACCCCGAATGGTCCCCTGTGGAAATTGGGGTGTGGTTTTGGGGCATTTTTTGCAATGCCCCGAGGAGGCTGAGATTTGGTTCGATCATTTCAGGGTTCGTTGTTATGTTTTATTGTCAGTCTGCGTAAGTATACCAATAAATATGTAGAATGGAAGAATATAAATACCTAATACTTTATTTTTTATTATTTAGAGATTTGGTAATACCTATAGTAATTTCAAAAGTAGAATTTGCTTGGACAGAAACCTTTTAATTTTTTTTTAAATAAGTAGGTAACACAGAGAATTCGTTGAATAACGTTAAATTTTTTTATGAGGCTTAACCATTGAAGTTTATTTAAGGCGATATTTTTTAATAATCCTGGTGTTCCTAATTAGCAAACAAGATCAAAGTATTTTAGGTACGCTTGCAAATTTAATATCGAAAAAACAAGAGAAATAAGTTGAAAATTTTCAATACCTTTTTTCAATTTCAGTTAAAGTTTGAATCAAATTATTTTAATATAAGCTCAGTGCGGTTCTTGGTCGAAAAGACGATATTTGGAAGAACGTTTCTGCGTCATTTATGAATCTCAACAGTGCGTTTAGCAAAATTTATTTAAGTTAAAATCTTTGATATTATATATCTCAATAATCCCCGATATGATCGCTATTCATTCATTATATAATAGTTTATCACTATTAGTGCGTAGTTCAGTGGTGAAGTAAGCAAGGAAGCCTCCAAACTGCGGGTAGGTAGCCGCTATGTGACGTCATAGCGGTGTCAAATTACATGCCCCACTCAATTTTATAACTTAATAACCTATTATTGATGTTTTGTGATTGAGACTTGAAATATTCTAGTGGATTCTTGTTATATGTTATCTTGTTTAATGAATAGCGCTGGATATAAGTATATATAATATAAGATAATGTGTGTATCAGCTGCTATTGATGTTGGCATAAAAGGCATTACAGGTGAAACCGTTTCAGTGTAAATAGTAAGCAATTTTGTTGTATTATATTTTAATAATTTCAAATATTGCTGAGACAATAATGAAACATATTAAGTTTAGTTTCAATTAAATGAAGTTTTGTTTTTTCCGATTTATTCGTGTTCACTAGATTCTTCATGCATTTTGTGTAAAGGCAGAATGTTAGGTTGTTTACTTCTATCAATCTTTTTTACTGTTTTAATTTTTTTTCTCCGAATCATGGATTGTATTTATGTATGTTTAAGTAAGTAAATTGTATTATAGTATATAGGACCGTTGTCTTGTTATATAGTACAGGCTATGTCTGGTTTGGAGCAAGATAATTTGTGTAAAAGTGTGTTAATATTATTATTTTATTACTTAACAAAAGATTTAACTAAATTTAATTAGGATAAGCAGAAAAAGTTAAGAAGTTAGAAGAAGTGTTAAAGATCACAACTCTACCCGGATTAATTAAACAATAAATAAATTATAGTATTACCACTCGAGTCTCGAATCAAACAAATTAAAAAATTCAGGGACAAAAGTGCCATTCACACACGTATACGTGATTACGTCATTCCTTTGTATATTCCTCCCATTTCAATATCTGTACTGGACTCTGCCATCAATTCCTGTGCCATAAGCAGTTGACGTTAATCCACTGAACGAGAGGGGAACATAACTCGACAGTTGCTTACAGGGACCTCGTGGGTGTGAGCAGGACAACAGATGTTTTGTGCACTCACGCGTGAAACGTGGCATTAAAACGCGTGAAGAGAAAAATGACGTATGTTTCCGCCTCAATGAGTTATTTTAAGTTCTGTGAAGCCGGTATGTTCAATATCGAAGTATTTCTGAATGCATTTTATAGAATAATTTTAATCGATTTATAGTTTTTATATTGTAATAATTTAATGAATTTACAACATTATAAACAAAGAAATAAAGAATTCGCAATTTGTGTTAAATTGTATTTTTTTTTATAGAATAGGAGGACAAACGAGCGTACGGGTCTCCTGGTGAAAATGATCACCGCCGCCCGCAATCTCTTGCAACACCAGAGGAATCACAGGAGCAGTGCCGGCCTTTAAGGAGGGTGTACGCGCTTTTTTTGAAGGTACCCATGTCGTATCGTCCCGGAAGCACCGCACAAGGAAGCTCATTCCATACCTTTGTAGAATGTGGAAGAAAGCTTCTTGAAAACCGCACTGTGGAGGACTGCCACACATCCAGATGGTGGGTATGATATCCTAACTTGTGGCGTGTCGTGCGAAGGTGGAATTTGGCGGCAGGAATCAGGTTAAACGGCTCTTCGGAACACTCCCCGTGAGAAATGCGGTAGAGAACACACAACGTAGCGACGTCTCTACGCAACGCCAAGACGTGATTCATCCGTTCACAGAGCAGAGTTTCACAGAGACAGTTATGAAAATAATATGGCAGCAGAACTATCTGATTGAATTTTTAAACTCTCAAATTCCCGTACAAAATAAAGAATTAAAACAGTTTAACTGGTGGTTTTTCTTAAAAAAATATGTACTAAAATATCTCTTAATTAATTACTTTAATTATGTTGTAATATATTGTTGTAAATAGAACCTAAGAAGATTTAGATTTAAGATTATTATTTTTCTAAGTTACCTCTTATTAGGGTTCTGTACCCCAAGGGTCTCCGCCCATCTATCCATCTGCTGTCAGCATTAACAAACATGACCTGGGAAATATTTTGACCCTATCCGCATACATATATATACAACAAAATATATTACTATCAGCGTAATAAATAGTCCCAAGTACAAATGCTTTCTGGTTGAAGACGAAACGGTCAGTCGTCCTGGAATTTACAAATTGGCCTGGCTAACGTGATAAACTCGTCGAAAACATGAGGTCAAATCTGTGAGCATCCCATGTAGCTTCAAAACTTCTAGCAGCAGCTGCGCTAGTTTAACTGAAACCCTGTACGCAAAATGTGCCCAACTATAAACCACGAGTAAGAGAACAGGAGTCTGCGATAAAACAGCACCCTTTCATACTTCTCAATAGACACGAAGGTATATTTAAAGCAAAACTTAATATTCGAATGCTTGTTATTACTGCAATCATTCAGTAAGACTAAGCCAGTTGACTACAGCTGGCTACAACCCATGTTACAAACATTCAATACCTATTACCCACTCAATGGTCATTTGAGAAAATAACATAACTTAAATTTAAAACGCTACTTTACGTTAGATTTCGTTCTGCAATGGTACGAAATAGATCACACATTAAGATGATAAAGAGATGATATCCCTTATCATCAGGAAAAACTTATTGCGCATATACATATTAAGACTTATACATGTTTTTCTTTAATTTATTGAATAAAATTGTAATAAAATATAAAGTTGTTATTTTCAGCCCCGTAAGCAACTTTGTCCGTATACAGTATTCGAACTTACGATAGTATACGACGAACTTTTCGATGAGGCGTTATATATTTTATATATATATTTTAAGAAATGAATGCATGTGTTCGGCTTCAAATACGATTTAAGTTAAAAGGCTATGTTTTCGCAGCCTTGAGATCTCAGGCAAGATTACTTTTCATTATTAATTCTGCGAAAAGTTAGTGTTGTATTTAAATAGCGTTAAGAATGAATATTAAACCACGCAATCTCGGTTAAGGAAAATTTGAACGCAAGACTTAGACTTGTCTATGCTGTAAACTATGTTAATATTCTATAAATGATGATATTGAATTACCGTATCTTTTGAACCACTCATTGGAAAGACTATAAAATATTGTATACAGCATCCGGTAAGCTTTTAACTTCATTATTGTTAATGTATAAGTAAGTATCTGTAGCTAATGCCATTACGTTAGTTTAAGGCTTATAGGCAACTATTACAAAACTAAGACCTATTCAATAATTACTACAATACCGCAATCGGTCTTCAGCGATGTCATTGAATGCGCCTAAGACTTTGTTCAGACTTTACCTTCGTGATACTTAGCTGAGTGCAAGATTAGCGTAATCTTTGATTTTGTACGTTTTTCTTAATCTACGATAGTCCAATGAAAAATTCAAGTTCTCATTTTATCACACTCAGCTAAGTTTTACGTAATTTACTTACGTCGAAGCCAAGTTCAAGTACGCTATATAGATCTCGGCTCGAGTATGACTGACATGATTATGAACCGAGGTAATCACTTACTTTGATTGTTTTTATAATAATATAGCAAGTAAAAATACAGGAGTGGACTGGTACAACGATTTCAAAATCGATTACCTACTCTTTCCAAAAAAAGTTAACTTTGCCGTTCGTAGTTTGATTTATTTGATTTCTTTCTTTCATCATCAGCATCATCATTTCAACCGGAAAACGTCCACTGCTGGACAAAGACCTCCCCCAAAGATCGCCATAACGGTCGGTCCTGTGCTGCCCTCATCCAACGTATTCCGGCGATCCTGACCAGATCGTTGATCCATCTTGTGTAGGGCCTACCAACACTTCGTCTTCCGGTACGTGGTTGCCATTCGAGGGCTTTACTGCCCCGACGGCCATCTTTCCATCGAGCTATGTACCCTGCCCACTGCCACATCAGTTTCACAATCATCTGGGCTATGTCGACTTTGGTTCTCCTACTATTGATTTATAAAATAATTTAATCACTTATGTAGAAAGTAGTTAATGTATTAAGAATAATTCAAAACATCAAACTATTAGTACTATGTATATACATGTTATAGAATATAAATACATAGCACAAGAGCTAAAACCGTGTCTCTCGTGCTAAACGCACTTACGCCTTTCTTCTCCGCACAATCAATACACGTTATTTTTGTTCACTCGCACTGTAAGAAACTTCACGCCCATTCGACCGTTATGACTACGAAACGCAACTGACAATAAACACCTATCTCTTTCTGACATACGTGTGATAGCTACTGCTTCACCTATTTGCTCAGCGGTGCGACAGTTATAAAAATAGCCCTTCGGCGCCGAATCTTGCTAGAGAGGGTGGCGTGTTTTCCCTTTTATTGGTATATACATTTGGTTATTGTTCAGGTCATATTCTATATTGGATGTAAGGATTCTTATAAATTAGGTGTCTATCCATAAATCCTTTACGTGGGTATATACAATTTATGGAAATTGATTATGATATTTATTTACGTAAAAGTAAAATAATAACTTTATTTGATAAGGCTTAAACAAAGCGCTTTTGAATCGTGACGATAAATATCTCTCTTAAATGCCCTCGTGAGAAGAACATAGAAGAAACTCAACGGCCACTCTTTTCAATCAAATAGAGTAGGTATTTTACAATGGCTGTAATATACATAACAAATTACTTTGTAAGGTGCTGCATCCAATATATGCATCGTTTTCAAAGTTAGAAGCGTTTTAAATATCACATATTTCATAAAAAAATAATATGTAATATTATTTAAAATAAAAATTATCGTTTATTTGATAGAGTATCATACTTTACAGCTTGAATTCATTGTTTGTAAGGTTGATTCGTGAACATGATGGTCATGTCATAATTAGTATTTTCATTTAAATTTGACACAATTTTCTTAGTATAAAGTGGAATTATTTTGAAGAAATAAAAATACCAGTTGGCTATCGAATATTTACGATCATTTTATATTTAAAAAAATTGAATAATAGTCTATTGTTGGAAGTCTTTATTGTGATTCTTGTTAGCTAGCAGCGAAATGTCAGCGGTTGGCTTATTATGACCGAATTGGCTACCTATTATATGCGTCTCTTTCATTAATCAAGTATTCGTCTAGTTCTATTTCATTAGTCAAGGTATTGAATTCGAGCCCTCTATCGCATTTGAATTTAAATTTGAACTATTACACTATAGAATGTAGGTGCCTATTTTTTTTATGACAATAAGGGAGAAGAACTTTCAGCTGATGTTAGTTGATACGCCTTGCCCGTTAGAATGCGGTGCGCATCAGGATTCTTAAAAAACCTAAAAATTGTAAGTGGCCTTAAGATGTTAATTGTCATTTGCCCACTTGTACTAGCTACGAAGTCCTTCAGACCGAAAGACAATAATGATTACTGATTTCTGGTTGACGGCAGAAAAAGGCACCGTTGTAATACCCATAATACATAATCTAGCCGGCGACCTGTGCAAAGGAGCCTCCCACTTATATACAGCTATTCAGTCCTCTGGACAAAGTTGTCTTCATGAAATTATCGCCCGTCAATTGCCTTATACTGTCATGAGTTATCTTTTGTCATGAGTGTAGAGAGTTGAATCCCGTTCAAGAGTTCAACGAATCAACATTTTTTTTTATGGAATAGAAACGAGAGTCACCTGTTGTTAAGTGATCACCGCCGCCCACAATCTCTTGCAACACCAGAGGAATCACAGGAGCGTTGCTGGCCTTTAAGGAAGGTGTACGCGCTTTTTTTGAAGGTACCCATATCGTATCGTCCCGGAAACACCGCACAAGGAAGCTCATTCCACATCTTTGTAGTACGTGGAAGAAAGCTCCTTGAAAACCGCACTGTGGAGGACCGCCACACATCCAGATGGTGAGGATGATATCCTAACTTGTGGCGAGTCGTGCGAAGGTGGAATTCGGCGGCAGGAATCAGGTTAAACAGCTCTTAGGAACACTCCCTGTGATAAATGCGGTAGAAGACACACAATGAAGCGAACGTCTCTACGCAACGCCAAGTGATCCAGCCGTTCACAGAGCACTGGGTCCCCGACAATTCGAGCTGCTCTGCGTTGCACTCGGTCAAATGGATCGACCTGATACTGGGGTGCGCCAGACCAGAGATGACAGCAATACTCCATGTGTGGCCGGACCTGCGCTTTGTAGAGCGCTAGTATGTGGGCCGGCTTGAAGTATTGCCGTGCTCTATTAATGACGCCCAGTTTCTTTGAAGCCAATTTGGCTTTGCCCTCCAGATGACCACAAAATTGGCTATCGCTCGAGATTTCGAGACCCAGTATTCCGATACTAGGCGAGGCTTTAAGGGAAGTGTTGTCGAAGAGCGGTGATACGACAAATGTGTTTTTTTTAGTGGTAAACGCGCAAACTTGAGTCTTCTGGGGGTTAAATTGGACAAGGTTCAATTTACCCCATTCCGCGACCTTCTCGAGAGAGGACTCGATAGAAGACACAAGTTTCTACCGGCACTGGTCGACGTTTTCCCGAGAGAGACCTGCATGGCCCGTGTATACGGCATCACCAGTGCTGTCGTCTGCATAGCAATGAATGTTGGAGGTGTCCAACATATCATTGATATACAGAAGAAACAGCGTGGGAGATAGCACACAGCCTTGGGGCACTCCAGCATTCTCGGGCTTCGGGTTCGAGCAAGGGTCGACAACGACCTGTATGCTGCGCCCAGTGAGGAAGCTGGAGGTCCACTTGCACAAGCTCTCGGGAAGCCCAAATGATGGAAGTTTTGAGAGCAGCGCTTTGTGCCATACACGATCAAAGGCCTTTGCTATATCCAGGCTAACTGCCAGGCTTTCCCCCTTGCTTTCAATAGCCGCAGCCCATCTATGTGTTAGGTATACCAGAAGATCACCTGCCGACCGACCATAACGAAACCCGTATTGTCGGTCGCTGATCAACTGGTGACCCTCTAGGTATACCAAGAGCTGACGGCTAATTATGCTCTCCATGATTTTGGAGAGCAGGGAGGTAATAGCAATAGGCCTGTAGTTTGCCAGATCCGAACTGTCTCCTGAGGATACCTCGTGAAGTGGCCAAGACACTTCTCGAATTAGTTAATAATATCGACCGAGTATCATTAACTAACAAACTAGAGTGTAGTTGCTAGACATACTTACAAATGAACTTTTTCTTTAATAAAATTGCAAGGACAGAATCAATAGATCAAAAACTCTATTGTGACAAAATCAAATAAACACTCAACAGATATAATATCGACCGAGCATCAAATTTTGACATTATTAACAGAAAAATTGGCCTCGCGAGGGCAAAAAGGTCTTACTTTTATGTTTTTTTTGCTCGCATTCGGCAGATGTCCAACGCCACGATCGATTAGCTCTCGTGTCAATGGATACGGCTTTATTTGTAGGAAATATTTCACGTTACCTGCCTCGTTGTAATTAAAAATTATACTGAAATGCTTTACAGATGCGTGCGTGATATTTTAATAGTAAATAGCTACCAATAAGTATGAAGAACCTCATTTAAATAATATTTCTCGAATTTTTTAAGGAACTTTCCTCTTTGACTAACTTCGAAATGACTTAAACAACCGAATAACCGACCTAACAGCCCGAAATTCAAATATTTTTTTCAAAATAGGATGTGACATCACTTATTGAAAGTCAAAAACTACCACCCATTCCAAAATGAATGCCTCAGACATGAGAAGAATGGGCGCAACAAACTCGCAAAAATTTTAAGCGTGCCAAAAATACACACAAAACCCAACAAACTTATTCGATATTTGATAATATAACTATAGGTGAATATGGTCAGCTGAAAAAGCCATGAAGGTGATTTTAACTTGAACCTAATCGTCCAATCCGTTTTTACGAATGTGATTGTTGCCCCATTAAAATTTCAACTACTTTAGTAGGCTTCTCTTATCGACATTTGCAGTAGCTCATAATACGAACGTAACGGCCATGTAGTATTTGTACAGCCATTTTAATTTAGACATTCTCATTTGGTTCGCAAAAATGTTAGATGAAATCCCATAAAATGTGTAAGAATTAACTATAAAGTTTAGCCTTGTACTGAACTTTTTAACTGTGAAAATTCAAAGAACCTTTTAAGCCGCAGTTAATTTTATCAATAAATGATAGATACTTTTATCGACCCATCGAGAGTCACACAATATCTTTGTCAAATAAAACGACTGTCAAAATTTATTAACTGGTCTCAATAGGACTATTTGTATGGATCCATTGAGTCTCAGAAATCATAATTCCTACACTCAATGGTCAATGTCTTCAAAGGGCTCTGCACAATGCTGGACCGAAACATATGTTCGAAGGCCAGAATGTCGCAAAATTGGATTAAAGGTTGCATTGTTAATACGACCGGCTTATTTGAAGGGCGTTACAATGGTCCGAATTTAATTAAATATGTACAATGTTGTGTCGTCTTTAAATCTTGGATTGTGTCAAGGAAAGATAAATTCAATTCATTATTATGTAAAAAAATCATAGTTTAGCAAACAAAAAAAATCACAGATCGGTTTCCTTGGAAATTTTTCGTAATTGTGCCATCAATTATTATGAGTTGTAGTTAGTAGATAATGATTTTTTAAAGAGTGACTGCTATGTTTTCTTCAGTTTTTCTAATGAGTACCACTATCATTCAGGTCTCCAGGTAATTTTTTACAAAAACCTGGTTAGTTACATTGAAGATGTTAAATAATTATACATATTCCTAAAATATTTAAAAAATATTCACTCTGAAAATACAATTCAAATTCAAACTCATTGGGATGACTGTTATATTTCAAGAACTGCTAAGAATAAACAACAAGTGGTAAGAGCTAAATTTACCAGGAAATAGGTTTATAACAATAGCATGTCAGTGTGCAAAAATCAAACTTACCAATTGACCTATAAATAATCAACACTACAACATAACAATTATAAAAGTTCGCGGAATATCTCTGAATGAAGAAAAACCTGATCAGAACTGCAGATCATTCTGTGCAATGCCTTCAAGCTGCAGAGGAAATGTTGGCTCTTCAGAATGTCTGCAGGAAATTGTCCGAAAAATAAAAAAGATTGCTAATCACTTTCGGCAAAATAAACGCCTCGTTGTTTGATTGTGGAATATATACAATAGAAATATAGAAGGCTTACTATGGTATAAA
Organism: Leptidea juvernica; assembly: GCA_949711755.1. Classification (NCBI taxonomy): domain Eukaryota; kingdom Metazoa; phylum Arthropoda; class Insecta; order Lepidoptera; family Pieridae; genus Leptidea; species Leptidea juvernica. Next base: position 6,119,330 of record CATIXQ010000037.1, on the reverse strand, counting down.
AAAATATTTAGAAGATGATACATGGTTACTGTCTGGTTCTGCGCAGGCCACCTAAAATTGTATAATATATAGGCTAGGAGTTATCAGTTCTTCTTTCCAAGTCATAGCCCCTTTTTGAACTGATGTAGTTCTTCATGACGTTTACCAAGTGCTGTTACAATATTTTATGTTATTATCACTCCCTATGGTTACTAAATATATTTCTATTTCTACTCAATCGAACTGGTAAATATTATATAAGTATTTTTGGGTCATTTGTGCTGTTGGCTTTACCTCTTTCTTCCCTTGCCGTGCCATAACATTACGTCTTTGTTCTTTTTTTACCTAATATTAATGAAGAAATTAAGTTACTTACACTAGGGATGTTATCATTATTGCACACGTTTTCACTCAACAGACGGTCTCTTATCTCCCACGCGAAGATCGACGGGCACTCCCTCTTGTAGTCAGCTATCTTCTGCACCACGGGTGTGGTGGCCACTCTAGGCTTGGAGCCGCCTATCGCGCGAGGCTTGATAGACCCCGTCTCGTAGTACCTGCGCAAATGTCTAACTTAAATAATAATACCATGTATAACTTGAAAGTCTAAAATGTAAGCCAAATGCATGAACCACTTATTATATAATCTAATCAAATCAAATCAAAATCACTTTATTCATGTAGGTCACGGTTATGACACTTATGAATGTCAAAAAGAAATATTTTTTCTATTGAATCTACCGCTACTTCGTAAGGGGTTAGGCTAATGAGAAGAACTAGCAAGAATCTCATTGCCATTCTTTTATATCAAGATTTACATTTTCATCGTTTTACAAATAAAAATACTTTTATGTTATGTATGCTAGTACTAAAGTGAACTGCATGACTTTAACACTAGACATAAACATAATTTCCATACCTACCCAGGTTTAGAACCACAAATAAGTCATTTTTGGGAAATTTTGTTAGATTCCGTAATAAACTCCCCACGAATATAACAATATTGCCTAACAAAACATTCCTTGAATATCGCGAGACTCTGTGACCCCCGTAGCATACAATACATATGTATTTTTAATTACTTAATTTACTTTTTGGCGCTTTTGCACACTTGATTTTGTAAACATTTTATGACTTTCTACAAATGCTTTTGTAAGTATGCGTAACTAAAAAAAAACATTTTTATTTTCAAATTGTTGACGCACTTTCTTCACTCATATAGCTTGAAATCTGTGAATATAATAAGATTCCGTCAAATAATTTATTTATAGAACCTAATACAATTGGTAATAAAAAGTAGGTGATATTTTAATTATTTCACCACCATTTGAGAGACTCGTATGAAATTAATTATAGATTATAGATTTCGCTTGCTTTTGTTAATTTTAAATATGTTAAAAGCGTACTGGATGTTTTTTTTTCTATACGTATTAACATAAAATGAAAATTTAGATAACAGACTAAGCTCGTATTGAAAACATTTGAACAGCTTCCTATCCACTCGAACTGTATTAGGGTACAATTACCGACATAATCCAAAACTACCCCCTCACTTCAAGTACCTATACAAACACATTTACAATCCACCAAAATATTTACTCTCAACACATTCGAAACTCGATCTTATGTTCCACAACATAAGAGTTTAATTTTTGAAATGAATTGCACACTAACTCTGGTTAAATTTTCGTTGTACTCGCACTAAACACAATTGAATGTAGACCTTAAATCTCTATAAATACGGACTTAAATCTGGAAACGACCAGAATTTTATTCTGGTATCGGATGTTCGCTATTGTTGCGATCGACATGTGTCGATATTCGGGACGAAGATACAATTGTCGATAAATATTATTAGTCTTTGTGGGTAAATATTGCTATTTGTCGGAGACGTTTGTGAGATAAGAAATATAAATGTTATCATGAAGTATGATGAAGCAAAAAACGAAAGCATTTATGAAACAAATGCAGCGATAAAATGTAGGCAAGGGTTTCAGTCGGTAGGGGGTGTCCGCGTATATGGACACCCAAGCCTGACATAATATGGGCCCTGCTTTTTAAGCATTCGGCGTAAATACGTAAATGTATTTTACTTCTTACGAAAAAAAAGGATGATTATACGTGGAAGTAAGTTATATGAGAAAATGTGGATGGGCGCCACATCCAGATCTTGTTGAGTATGCAAACATGTCACTTTAAGTTTCATCCGAATTAAACTATCCGAGATTTTTCGCTTTTTAATGAGAAGATACAAAGTAATCATTTTTCTTTTTATGTAAAGACTTTTTACTTGTCAGTAACCTATTAACAATTAAAAGCCTGTAAAAACATGTCGTCAATATAACTAAAACCACGTTTTCAATCGATTTTATTTTTGCTGCAAGCATTGAATCATCGTGCAATACCAACATCACAATCTGTGGTTTAACATTATTTTTTAAACAACTTTTTGTTAAATAATTGAATTTGTTTGGCAACCAAACGTGGAAAACTAATCAACACGTTTTGGAAACGCTTAACTTAAAGCCCATTAAATTAGAACGTATATATATAAAAGTCTTAGGTAATATTGCTTAAATATCATCAAAGCTCAGTTTGTCGCAATAAATATCTATTAAACGTTCTGTGACCTCAATCTTTATTTACAAAACAAGCCGAGACCCTATTCCGAAAACATCGCCCAGAGCAAAAGCGATTACAAATCGCTACAGGCGCACTCTTCAACCTAATAGTCTTCGACAATAGAGGAGTGATTCTGTCGACAGATGACACGGTGAGTCCTATTCGATAGTGTTTATTTGAAGGTTGACATCATTGCAACATTTTTTATTCAATTCAATGATTTGTAACGGTTTCTGCCACGTGGCTAAACACAGAATCAATACTTCGGATATACGCACAATTTTTTCTAATGAATTATAGGAGTTGTCTTAAAGAACAATTTTGACTATCAATGTTTAAGATTCTTTCTAAATTTTGTAATATATAAAATTGATTTTGATGTTGAAAATATTTACTATCTACTAATTGCATTGCATAGACGTATGTTGGATATAATTTGGACCCACAAGGTCACAAATGTTCATGCAAATTATCAAGATGAGGAAAGTAGCATATTTAGGGCACGTGCTTAGGCACCGGAGATACAAACTCCTAGAACTCATAATGATGGGAAAAGTTGCCGGAAGAAGAGGCGTAGGTCGCAGAAAAAAGTCTTGGCTGCGCAACATCCGAGAGTGGACTGGCATCGCGAGTGCGGTAGAACTATTTTGCCTCGCGAAGGACAATCAATTGAAACTACAAAACTGACCGCCAACCTTCGCTAGTCGGAGAGGCACGCGAAGAAGAAGAAGAAGAAAAAATTGCAGTAGTGAATGAAATATTTGCTAACGAGGACAAAATGAGAAACAGTGTTATTAGATAAAAATGGGGGCTTAAAGAAGATGTAGTGACAGAGGTGATTCATGTTCATGTAAAGAATTTAGATGAAAGAGTTGGGAAAGTTCAAACGGACTCTGATAGAACTGATTCTTCTAAAATTAGAAAGAATGCCCAAACAAATGTATATTAATATACTGTTTAAATAATTGAAGAGAGTATTAGAGACGAGATTGTAGGGGGTTAGATTGTAAACGGATAATGCGCCCCGCAGTTAAATTGCATTCGATGATATCAGCCACGATTCAAGTGGTCACATTCTATTTAGCTGCCGATTTGTGATTCCTTATCAATTTATTCACTAACAACTAAAGTTATTTGTACACGATTATTAATGACTTTTTCTTTTTAAAATGATGTTTACGGTAAAAATCTTTTTAGATTATTATGAATATAGATATAGTTCCTTTTTGTATGGCAAACAGGAATTTATTTTGAAAAATTTCATCTGAAACAACTTTGATTAATAGGATTTCGGCTTTAGATTCTAAAATAAATTAGATGTGATAGCACAAGGTATTATGTATTAGGCTTATATTTTTTAGAAAACCTTTTTAGGGTAGTGTGTTATGTTATATCGGTTATATGCATACTTAACAATTAGAATTATAGGCAACTGAAAGTATTGTTACTTTATTATATATATGTGTAACCATGCCTTTTTAGTATAAGATAACTAAAGAATATAATATTAACATCTACATGATTGATGTCAGCACACATATAAATTAGACGATCCATCAGATGTGTTCGATTAACCGAGTCATTTCAGTGTAATTCAATTATTTATTTAAGATCATCCAGTTACAGTTACACTAAAAGTAATCTTAAAATAAGTAAATGTCTAAATAAAATTTTAAGTGCACTTAATATAGGTGCCATAACATGGAATTCAAGTATCAAAATATAATAATAAAAATGGATATCAAGTACATTAAGTTCAAGACTACATGAACTATAATAGCTGAAGAATTATAACTAACATAAATACTATTTAACATTATCCAAAAATTTCCGAACAGCAGTCTTAAATGCAATGTGTTAAATATGTCTAAAGATACATCGAGAGAATTATATGTTTGGCATAGTCTAGATATAGGTGAGTGTATTTTCAGATTAGTACGAGCTAACGGGAAACGCAAAAGACCCAGGGGTTTATATGGTAATCGACGAGGAACTCTAAAAGTGAAAGATTCAAGCTTGTTTATGAAAAATTAATTAAGTATCCAAAGTATAATTACTATTTAAAAAATATATGCAAATAAGTTCCCATAAGTACTGGTTGTCAATTTATCTAAATTAGTACTGGACACTAAAATGTGTCTATAATATGTCTATGCCTTAGAAATATCTTAAGCTAACGTTAGCCGAAGACTGCAGTAAAAAAAAATCTGATATTATGCTAAACCTAAAAATTGAGATGCAAGCTCATAGCAGGGGATCTCTTTAATTAGGAGTCCTGCTACGTTTGCCCTTTCTATAAGCCCTAAGGAACTACCCTTTTTCCTTAATTGGCCCGATAAGAATGCCAAGGGTGTGTGGGAAAAAGCTCTTTGTAGCAATTGCTGTTTGATAGGATCGAGATACGATTAAAGCGAGAATTACATCGATGTTTTCGGACTCGATTATGGAGTAGGTAATCGAAAATGTGATGATGCAGTAAGCGGAGCTATTAATTTGTTTGTGAATGGATTTTGGCTGAAATGAATCGATTTTGTAAAATCGATACGAGTTTTGTTCAATAAGTAACGGGCAAAAACACAAATTAATCTAGGATTTGTTTCAAGATTATCAATAATGTACTTATGATAATGAAATTAAAATGATTTATTTCAACATTAGGAACCTACTATTTACAAAACTATTTTAGCAAAAGAATGCCAAGAATCAAGGCTTAGCGACAAAATAAATCACACTTTGATTGATTTTGTTTTCTTTCTTATTATAACAGGTTGGTATCTAGGTTAGAGCTAAATCTAATTCTAAGGATTTTTATTCACTAACATTTCTACAAATTACATCGTAGAAAAGTTTGAAGTGTTAGGAAGAGTTGGCCAAGAGCTAGTTCATTAATAGTAATATTTTAAAGTTCCCAGTTGTAAAACTGTAGTATTAGCGAACATTGAGATGCCCGCTAAATAAATTTTTTTAAGCACAGTAAACAATTTATATGATTGAATTTAAGTAATATTTCTTGACATAATACAGTAGAGGGACTGAAGAGAAATCAATTTCGACAATCCAGTGTTTTGCAAATTTTAAGGCGGTGGATTTGATGTTAATATGTTTCGGGCTCAATTGTGAATCCCACCAAATTAATTTTATTATACTTCACTAACATTAAGTCATAATTCGTCCATTCTTATACTCAAAAGAAGTAATGACAGGATTTGACAATTTAATGAGATTACCGTAACATAATAGGATATTACGTACTTAATTGGATGCCAGCTATGTCTACTCCGAAAGCTTTCTTAGTGAAGTGATATTACAAAATAATATCAAGGGCCAAAGGGCGTCGCAGCCCTAACAGAAATTCACTTTTCAAGAAGATCTCTTAACCGACGTCAAGCGATTGCCGCCACAGGGGTGCCAATTACGACAAAATAATGTTTTTATTTTGTTTTTTATTTAGGGGCGGTCGTGGGACAGCCCTGAAAGGTACACCCTGAATTAAATTTCTAGCTCTTTTGATTGACGTCTTTAACATTACGTCATTGTTTGCGATTGACTTTTGACGTTTTGTTCATATTATTTGGCATTACAAATAGCTTTGGCATTCAAGTATTTTTTATTCAAAAGTGAATATACGGTCAGTTAAAGATTGCGATTAACAAAGTTTGAACTTACGCCAATGATCTGATGTAGTGTTTGACGGCGAAACAAGTGTAAATGTTTTTTTTTTAATAAGGGACGAGACTAGCAGGACGTCCATCTGATAATTCATAAGCCCTGCTCATTACAATGCAGTGCCGGTCACTCTCCGATTCTTGAAAAACCCAAAAATTCTGAGTGACACTACAATTGCGCTCGTCGCCTTGAGACGTAAGATATTAAATCTGATTTGCCCAGTATTGGTGATGTTGAATTTATCATACTTTAATTTAGTAACAGTTCCAATTAGATATTACGGTAGATACATAGACATTACAGCAAGAGTAGGTAGATGATCTTTTCATTTAGGTACAATGAGGTTCTATACATATACATAAATCACGTCGTATAAAAACAATGTCAAATTCAAGTAAACTTTATTCAATTGGGCTTAAGCTAAGCGCTTTTCAATTGTCTCTACAAATATTTCTTTTAATTACTGAATCTACCATAATATGTTCGGTAAAAGTAAAGCTCGTGATAAGAACATACAAGAAACTCAAGGGCCACGCTTTTCAATCAAATAGAGTATTTTACAATGGCTGTAATCTACAAAACAAATTAGTTTGTAAGGTGCTGCATCCAAAATATGAACAATGTTTAAATAATATAAATTATCGTATATTGAATGCATCAACCTTTAGAGCTTAAATTCATTGTTTGTGTAAGGATGCTTCGTGAACACGATGATCGTTATTACTGTCATAAATAATAATAACATCCAAACAAACAAAGCCGACATACGGAACATGCCACAAATTAAGCCATAATAAGCTATACATTGCCGCATTTATTCCAGTTGTTTAAAACATTCTTGGTCAATAAGCAGCGATGTAAAACATTTATTCAGATTTAATTCGGACAGTGGCAGTTGACACACGACTAAGAAGAAGAGTGTGCTTACATTGTTTTTAAGCACACTTTTGTCGTTCCGCTATCAGACTGCGAATGATATGTCCTTATATAAAGTGTATAGTACGTTATTGTTTAGCTACGATAATGTATTTTAGGATACTTTACATCCCAAGATATTGGTGTTTTACGTTCAATACTCTTATTTAAGAATATAAAGAATTTTGAAACGATCTATCACGACGAAAACATTGAAATATACATAGGTAATTCATAATTATAAACCTTATACAAATTTAGATTAACAGGTGGAGAATTGACTGTGTCACAAATTGTCTATAGAAGAATATTTTCTCAACTACAATTTTTAGTTAGTAGATATTTATGCGATAAATGATATACCTACTATCGATCGAGTTTATGCCAAATGAAACGTTATTCACTGCATTTGAAATGCACTTGTTAGTTTTATAGATAACATCTTGTATTAAATGCAAAACCTTTCAGAAAACGAAAGCACAATCCATTGCGGATTATATTTAAACTCATTTTCATTAAGCAGGAGGGCAGCGGGCTTATAGTTACCGACAAGCGATAAAATCGCAATCAAGCAATAATTCCCTACTTATATTAGTCCGCACCCCAATCGGCACCCAACGTGCGTTCCCACTTCCCACCTATCCTGTAGAGTTCATTCAAAGAAAAACAATGCCTGTATGGGAATTTAAACTAAATTTATATTGATTAAGTCGAATATTCTTACGTATTGTTCGGCCTTTGTACTGCTCCTCAGCAGGCGTTATGGGAATTCTGTCAATTTGTGTACGCGTGTCAACAAGAATTTGACCTGATCTTAGACAATCAATTCTTACTTATTGTTCGCGACAATGGGGTTTTTGTGTTAATTCATTTAAATGAAGCCGGGTTTGGTATTATGGGTGCGTTTACTTTTGGATTGTTATAATATGATTATGTTAAGCTTTAAGATTATGTTATCCTTTAAATAATCCACTTTAATATAATTATTACGGTAACTAAATAAAATAATATTTTTTAATAAAACAATTTTTCTTTTCCGGTACTATTTTTTAATCTTAATATATTGTAATGCCATTAGAACGTAAAGTTATTTACCTGTGTTATCTGTCATTTATTTAATATGATCATTTAAAGTGTTTAATATCGTCAAAATCACAGGAGCGTTGTCGGCCTTTTAAGGAAGGTGTACGCGCTTTTTTTGAAGGTACCCATGTCGTATCGTCCCGGAAAACCGCACAAGGAAGCTCATTCTACAGCTTTGTTGTACGTGGAACAAAGCTCCTTGACAACCGCTCTGTGAAGGAACGCCACACATCCAGATGGTGGGAAGGATATTCTAACTTGTGGCGTGTAGTGCGAAGGTGGCTCTTCGGAACACTCCCCGTAATAAATGCGGTAGAAGACGCACAAAGAAGCGACGTCTCTACGCAACGCCAAGTGATCCAACCGTTCACAGAGCTCTGGGTCCCCAACACTTCGAGCTGCACCGTGTTGCTCGCGGTCAAATGGATCGAGCTGATACTGGGGTACGCCAGACCAGAGATGACAGCAATACTCCATATGTGGACGGACCTGCGTCAAGGATCAGGAGAAGGAATCAGGTGAAAAAGCTCTTCGGAACACTCCCCGTGATAAGTGCGATATATCATAAACTGCTGTATAACACAAACCTGCCGAGTATCTTGGAGACACATCCGTTAGAGACCTGTAGTATCCGGCTGATGTCACAGGGCCGCGCGCCAGAGTGCGCCAGCTCCACGATCTTCTGTCTGGTGGAGTCTGGCAGGGGTCTCCCGTTGACGTAGACTCCACCAAGCTGGTTGATCCCACTGTGGCCAGCAGACGAACAACCAAACAACCCACCACCACCCATCGCCGCGCTATGCATCAACTCATCTGTGAAAAGAGCATCACATTATTAAACAGGTCATGTTAAGCTTTCCAAAGCACTACACAGTGGTTTTTAGAGGTAGTTTTAAATAAAATGCGACTAAGTGTTGGAACAATATACCACCACCTATAAGGAATTTGAAAACAGTATTCATATTTGACGACCCATATAGCCGAATGGTTAGTGACCCTGACTACTAAGCTAGAGGTCCCGGGTTCGAATCCCGGTAGGTGCAATCATTTATATGATGAATATGGATGTTTGTTTCCGAGTCATGGATGTTTATATGTATTTATGTATGTTTAAGTAAGTATATTGTATTAAATATATCGTTGTCTTGTACCCATAGTACAGGCTATGCCTAGTTTGGGGCAAGATAATTTGTGTAAGAGTGTGTCAATATTATATATTATATTATATTTAAATAAGGGTATAAAAACCGACTACAAGAACCAACCTTAGTCACAGATACACTGTACACTACTTTTATATAAATATCACATTCATTATATTTATATTATGTTACATTATACATATGTTTACAAAATTATTTTTATTTGAAAGGAAGACATGTACTACCTAAGTATTTAAAGTGTTTTTTTTTCTTTTTTTTAATCTTATTGTTTTATTTGCACTCCGACAGTTAACCAGGTAGATGCTGAAAATCGGCGCTGCAGCCAGTATTGGTTCACAGCACAAACTGAGCATCGGCCTTTTGCCACACAGTATATTTAGTTAAGTTAGTATTAGGAATAATATTTAGTATTTAGATTGTATTTTTACGTGTGTGGCATGGAATTAATTTTTCTTATTTCTTAAAACACATGAAGCTTTTCAGATAAATTGACAAGACATCTTTTTCGCTTTTAAGCTCGGATGAAAATAGAATTTGTTACACTAAGTATATGAATGATTGGGTGACTTCCTTCGCGTGGAAATTTTTAGGCGATGACAATTTGATATGATAGCCAAACATTTATACTCTGAAAAATAAGACCGAATGTATCCCACGGGAATAAAACATTTTCCTCCATCAAAAGTATCCTATGTGCTGTTTCAGACTTTATCTGCTCCGAATTTAATTGAGATCCATACAGCCACTAAATTACTGGGCAAATGAGACTTAAAATCTTATGTCTCAAGCTGACGAGTACAATTGTAGTGCCGCTCAGAGTTTTTGTGTTTTTCATGAGTGGCACTACATTGTAATGGGTAGGGCATATCAATTACCATCAGTTGAACGGCCTGCTCCTCTCGTCCCTTATTTTCATTAAAAAAAAGCTACTCTGGTGAGATTCAGTAACATATATCCAAACATACAATAATTTAAACTGAAACACACACAAACATTATTCAAAACTCATGTCACGGTCAATCGACTGAATACAGGGAAAAGTTTCGTAACGCTTTCCTAATTTAAGTTGGTTTTAATATTGCACAAGTAACTTTGGTTATTTTCATGAAACTTTATTAATTGGCCTATATTCATAAGAATATTTTCTTTTTGTTGGAAATATGCGACGATATGGAACGATTTAGATTAAATATTCAATGTTAATATTATTTTATACATAATATAAATGGAGTAGAAGTATACTATATTTTAATACCACATACCAGTGGGCTTCTTTGCACAGGATGCCGGCTAGATTATGGGTACCACAACGGCCGTGAAGCAGTAATGTGTTTCGGTCTGAAGGGCGCCATAGCTAGTGAAATTACTGGGCAAATAAGACTTAACATCTTATGTCTCAAGGTGACGAGCGCAATTGTAGTTCCGCTCAGAATTTTTGGAATTTTCAAGAATCCTGAGCGGCACTGCAGTGTTATGGACAGCGCATACCAATTACCATCAGCTGAACGTCCTGCTCGTCTCGTCTCTTACTGTCATAAAAATATACTTATATATAGGCTTACGCGTAAATGACAAAGACTAGCTGTTTTCTTTTCTTTATTATTTAACGACATCATACTATTTGCATTCTTTTGAATGTGCTATAACTTTAAAGGTATTTATTTATAAATACAAAAGCTACACTTACGCATGTCAAAGTTAAATATTTAAAATTTACTACCACTTCAGATAAATTTAGTTTCAATGAGAAGAAGTAGTAAGAAACTCATTGTTCCTTTTTCATTCATTTTTACATCTTCATCATTTTATTAAATTATTTAAAATATAATTTATGCAAAATGCAATAATAGACAGAAAAGTTTCAACTTAAAGTTAACTTAAATTAAAATAAAAATTAAATTAAAAACAAGAGTTATTAAGAATTGTGGATGCATCCATTCACATACACTAATAACTCGTATAATAATAACATAATTAAAGATATGCGAACATTTTATAAGCATTTCAAATATCTAAATAAAATAATAGCTTTAAATTTTATAACAAAATTATTTCATGGGGGGTTCATGATATTAGGATTATGCTCGATACGATAACGATAGCTGGTCCATGTGTCCTTCAACCAGCTATCGTTTTTTGATGTCGCCACAAGCAATCTATATTAAAATCATTCTCCTTAGTCATTTCTTTTATACTGCTTATCCCCAACTCAAGTACATTCTGCGTTTTGAAGAGGCTCTATGTAAAAACTATTAAATACCCATCTCGAAACCCCGACTATTCTACTCACGGTGTTAAAAAATTAGCCTGTTTAAAAAATAATCCGCTTTGCAAAAATCATGGTTATAAAAAGGGGTATCCGCTGTGGCAAAGAAAACCGCAAATTTTTTATCTCGTTCTATAAAAGATTCTCTACAACCTTTTGTATTTGAGACAACCGTTACATGGGTTAAATCCGCTTTTTGTCAGTTTTAAAATGAAATAGCATTATTATCTGTGCGGCTTCGCTGTTTTTAAATAAAATTACTAAAATCGTAGACTTACAATACACCAGCGTTTATACTACTATAACATACTATTACATAAATGACTTTTTCAATGATTCCATAGATTGAGAATGGAGCGACCGCCCTCAGGCTATTAAATAATAAGTTTAATTGTACAATTTAACTTTGTAAACATATTTTATTGATGAAAAAAAGCCCCCTGAGTTTGTTGCGCCCATTCTTCTCAGGTCTGAGGCATTCGTCTTGGAATGGGTGGTACTTTTTGAATTTCAATAAGTGATGTCACATCCTATTTTGAATAAAAATATTTGAATTTGAATTTAGCTTGCGAGAGAGAAGAACACCTCTAACGGAGATACCTACAGCAAAACAGAAAAAATATATAAAATACTTCAAATAGATTTTGATTGACAAGTCACAAACTGTCAACCACGCTTGGAATTAGCCACTAGCTTATGCACACATTGACAAATCAAGGCACGTATTATCGGGCTGTCAGGTCGTATATTCGCTAGTAGGTATATTCTTAGTCTATGAATAAAATCTTAGATAATCTATACGTATAGATAGAATGTGACAGCTGTGAACACTTATAAAAATATAGTGGCAAACTGTTAGCCTCTATTTTCAGCAACGCACGCACGCTAACGTATCGCTAGTGTAAGACGTAGGTTGTCATGCACACTTAAGTAATAAACCTGGCCGGTTGTCATGCGTTGCCAAACAGCAAGAGGTTCTATCTAGATGTTTGAATTATCTAAGATTAAGATAATTAAAAAAAAAACGATTGTCAAGACAATTTTTTGAACAGCAGTAACATTGATGATGGTATGTGATTTCCGCCACCCATAACTAAATTTTAAACTGTAATTATATCTGTAATTTAATTAATATCAAATTAAACTCAACAGTATTATGTAATTTAATTTAAGTTAAGATTGTTTGTATATCTATGGGTAATGCCTGAAAATAAAATGATTTATTATTATTATTATAACTCCTCTTTTTATTATAACACCTGAGGAATCACAAGAGCGTAAAATGACCTTATCAAGCATCGAATAAATATACTGTATATGAAACAAACAAAAAAACCGAAAAATATATTTTTTTCCCCACCTCGATGAAAAGCTATTTTTAGTCCCTGGTACGAGGGACGAAACAGGCCGATTCTCTCCCGGCAAGATGACGTTTGACCCTCGTACCAGAGACTAAAAAGAGCTTTTCATTCAGGTGGGAAAAAGAAGTCTTATACGCACCACGTGAGATAAGTGGGACATTGCCACCCCACTGGGTGAGCATGACCTACTTTTCTCCCTCGTTGCGTAATATACGATTATGTAGAGGATGACGTTTAAACCACTCTGGTGAGTCACTGCCACAATACAGTAATAGAACAGTACTGTTATTTCATAATAGAGCGACCAAATCAACGCACGCACACATACACACGATGTACACGACCGCTAAGCAATCTTGGGAAGACAAACCTATTGAGTGCCACGCTGTACGCCGCTGTGACTGGTACCAACACTAGCGCTTGCCCAGACGTAGGTATAATTGTCAAGGAGACTGCTGACCTAAGGGACGAGACGAGCATGACGTAATGCTGATTGTAATTGATACGCCCAGCCCATTACAATGCAGTAGCGCTCGGGTTTCTTAAAAAACCCAATAATTCTGAGCGGCACTACCTTGAGACATAAGATGTTAAGTCTCATTTGCCCAGTAATTTCACTAGCTACGGCGCCCTTCAGACCGAAACACAGTAATGCTTACATAATGCGCCGTTGTAGTACCCATAATCTAGCCGGCAACCTGTGCGAAGGAGCCTCCCACTGGATTCGTTAATAGAACTTTCCTAGCATGAATGATTTTTGAATTTGAATGTAATAGATACTATCACCGCTTCGTAAGCATATGGCGCTCTGAGAGAGAAGAAGGGGCGCAAGAAACTCTCCGAAATATGTACAGTACTCGACCAATAAGGTAGAAAAATTTTGCCTTTATTTATAAAAATACCCTATGAGATTGACCGAACAGTCTACGTAGAAAATCGTGTAACAAGTCTACTAGGCTTAAGAGGTTTAAATAAAAAAGTTGGCTGTAAGCGAAAGACACGAAGATTTCTGCGAAGATAGAGATTTACACCTAGAAAACGACGGGTGTGAAAACTCTGTAAAACGTGTATTCATTTTCGTCTCCAAAAATCCTCGTCTATTAAATTTCATTAAAAATTTTAAGAGACAATTTTTTCTGAATACGGGTACTTAAGATATATTGAAATGTATTGGAAGATCAACAGTGTAAGATGACGACTGAGACATTGTCAGTGAATGTTTTAATCAAGCTAATAGTATAATATACATATTTCATAAGTGACCGATTAAAGGTAGCAAAATATAGGTACGTAGTAGTACCAAGAACATCGGCAGTGTTTTCGCGCTGGACAGCAACGCTCTTCTGTTGATCGAAATAACAGCTAGAATATTCTAGAAGCTTTATTGAATTACGTTGAGACCCTTTGTACCATCTCCACGCCTCTGGAATCAACGGGCAAAGTTTCAGTACAAACTGCTCAAAGCAGTCATCTTCATGCAGTGCCATCTGACTTAGCCTGAGAGAGATTATATGGAATATTCGTCCCAAGCATCTCAAGATAAATAAATACTGTCCATCTGTCATTATCACATATTTCAGCATCACTTTCACACCACTACACCTGAATAGAGTCTGTTCACTCATCACCAGACAATTCCTTTTTTAACCCTCACGCAACTGTGGTAAAAAGTGAACAATTGGGTGCAATTTGTGGGCGAATTAGGGCCGGCCATGATTAAGCAATGTGGGGGTTAGAAACTCATTGTTTTGGGCCTCTGTGGTTCAGTAATTTAATTTAGCTGACGCTTCGATAGGATTCAAATTGTGTTTTATTGAATTTGAGCTTTTGGGATTGGCTTATGGTGTATTTTTGTCAATTATTATTTGTATCTATATATATTATTTATTATAGGCATAATTAATAGGAGTATTAATTAATCTTGGATCAAAAAATAATTGTTTATCGTGACAATGTGTTATTTTTTCAAGATATTATTTTCTTTATACCTCGGTCAAAAGTACGTATCTCCGGTGTAATATTTAGAGTCAAAAGACTATGACCTATGCATTGGTACAACTACGTGCCCGTCTAACTTAGCGAATCGAACAGGTATCAATCATTTGCAATTTTTTGGTACTTTCGAGCGACTATAAAGTAAAATAGTTCACACCACATGGGTACAAATTTGAAAACCCTGAATGTCAAACTCTCTGTCCTAGTTGTGAAGTATACTATTGATTATATGTAGATATACAAACCTACTAAAGAGTTACTATTTTGTTGACAAAAATAAACAAATGTAAAAGCGATGATTATATTTTATATTTTTAATATGTTAAGAACTATACTCAAGGTAAACTGTAAATGTTTCTTAATGAAATTAATAAAAACTAAGAAGAAATTAATTGACTTCGTTAAGGCGGTACTTGAACTAAGCGGTTTTCATCGGATGAATACAAAAAAATATGGGACGAATCCTAGACATATCATTCAAAAATAATATACTATTTCATGAGAACCTACAAAATATTACTGTGAATAAATAGAAAAACATACCTATTGCAAAGGTAATTACGGGCTATTTTCCGCAATTACTGTACACAGTTTTTCGACATTTACTGTACGCGTATGTTGCGTGACGTCGCTCTAGGTTCTAGGCTCCCCTGTAATCCCACTGCCAGTTGGCGAACTTCACACACAATTTCGGAATTTCTTCGCAGCGGTGTGTAAGTTTTCTCACGAAAAAACGTTCATATGAGTTGGAACCGAAAACATACCTAGGCAGGCGAGGATTGACCTGACGACTGCTAGATGAAAGGCAAGGGTTTTGCGTCAGAAATACTCTTTATTGTCAAAATCAGAATATTGAGATGATGAAAAAACCTTAGTAATAGGATTTTTTTCCAGCGGTAAGCCTTAAGAATACAAAAAAATAACCAGAAAAAAATCATGACCAATTTCTTTGACGTGTATTGTTTTTTGAATAGTATAAAAATTATATTTTTATATTAATAATAATAATTCATTTCCAAACTAAGCAGTTTTCTGCTAAAAATTCTTACACGTGAGTTAATAAATTGAACGATTAAACAACCTCTTCTCAGTCCAACAACCCCGGTAATAATTACTGACATTCCCAATTACCGGTGATTTTAGCAGGCTTGTTGTTGGCACCTCTTGGAGTACCTTTCGTCGTCAGCCATGGCCCGTGGTCCATGGACTAACAAGCAAACGACTGTTAAAAGAACAATGGCCAAACGTGGCCCCTACATACGCTGTGAGAGGGTTAAGTGAAAGAAAATTAGCGATAGAGTAGATATTTATGCAATACGATAAACAAAACGAAATTTAACATATTATTGTCATCTGAGTAAATAAGAAAATACTACAGATTTTTTGACTTTCTAAATGTTTCAATTGAACGGATTCCTCTATTTTATAGAAATATTAAAAAAATAATTACGTGCAAAAATCTTACGTTGTTAACTTTAAAGCATTTTATACATAAACATAATTATAATATATATCAATCACCACGTGTGAAAAGTACAGTATTTAAATCAGTAAGCGCTTCCAACTATTTACAATTTGATGACCGACCATCTACCAATAGTGTCTCAAAGCATTAACTGCCAGAGTCGAACATCTATGGTGATATTAAAAACCACAGATACATTTCTCAACCATGTGGAAATAATGATATAAGATCATGCAGTGAAGCGAGGGAAATTCAGGCGGTCATTTTGCCGACGCTTGGCCATCCTACAAAATTATAGTCAGTTAGATACCACGATACCTTCAGATTGATAATTAGAACACAAGGAAACTCTTCCTTATCTCTGAATCCAAGACTACTTAGGGTTAGCAAGGAAATTTGATTGCTAAATAGAAACTAAGTCCAAGAACATTAATTTATTTAAGTTATAAATTTTGCAATAGTTACCAAACTCTATCATCACATAATTTTAATTAATTCAACTCTTCTGAAGTGGTGGTAATTAGTAAATTGTACAAATATTTTCCAAAAAATTTTAATACAATAATATCATCTTGGACTAGGCTTTTAACTTTACACCATATATAACTCATGAATACTAGAATAGCAAAAACACAAATACACATATTATATATCCAACATACTTTTATGGTATTTTGAAAAGAAATATAATAAAAACAAGCATTTCTAGCTTCGATTTAGAAAGTCTAAATAAAATCAAGATAATATGATTTTTTGTGTAAACTTGTATATTAAAAGGCGTGTCATGAGACTGTATTATCCCGCTTCAGCTTATCACTTGTCCCGGAGTTTCAGCATCTGTCGGTAGAGCGCGTGTCACGAGGGCGCGTTTTAATTTCAGAGGTGAAATTTATTCGAGCGATTTATTTTTAATCCCCGTTTTTATGGCCACTACTCTATAAATTTATGTGTAGTTTTATATTTTACGGATACATAACAGAGAGCATTATGATGTGGTGACTTGACTCATTTTAAAAAACGGATATAAACAGAATCATTTTTTTCATTTATATATCTCTTACATGTACATATATTATTTTAACTATATTTTTGTATCATTATACTATTCAATATATAGTTAGTGATTTTTCTAAACAACTTTATATTTATATTAGTTATCAAGAAACGAACGTGGTTGGAACTGTTTGAATTTCGGTATTTTAAATATTGAAGCTGGAACGGGTAATTTGCTCTTCACAGTTTGACAACAAAAAGATTAATCTAGGACTGGATCTGTGCTGAAAATATAAAATATGAATATATATTCGGTATATTTTCCTTAATTTTTAACAAAATTAAGGAAATTTACATATTGCTTCATAAATTCCTTTTAAATATTATACTACTGATATTGTTTCGATTGTAAAAGTTGCAGAAATTAACTTAATAACTGCTCTTAAACGTATAATATTAACGTGCATAGCTGCATTATGTAAACTATAAAACAGTTTATTATAAATAAAATTAAATAAATTATAACCAAAGTAAAAAAATAAATTACTAAATAATAGGTACTATATTTGCTGGCAACATTAAACGGTTTTTTGCATTCGTATCACAATAGGGATCACTAAACATTAATCAAACGCTTAAGTAGTACATAATAAAATACATAAGGGTGGTAACCCTGATCGCAGACACCTGGTGTCACAGACAGCCCTACTTATTATTATTTTGTATCTGTTTTTGAGTCATCAGTGGGGAAGTTAAATTACGAAGATAAACGCCATTTTGAATCGAATCCGGTTTACAAAATGGGGTCGCTATTAATTTTAATGCATCTTGTTTATATTAGTTTTATATACATATCAATAAAATGAAAACGGCTTAAAGCTATCACGACTTAGAATATAATGTAATCAAGATTAGAGATTTTAATTTGAACTTGAAATGTTAACGGTTTCTTTCTTATTTTTGTTATAATAATAAAACATAAATAAGGTAATTCTTATATTTTTAAGAGTATTTCATGGTTTTATCTAAGATAATAAATTTTATGTTTAGTTTCTAGTTAGACTATGACAGTTGTGAATACGTTGAAAAAAATATCGGCAAACTGTTAACGTAAGCGTAAGACGTAGCTTGTCACTCACACTAAAGTAATAAACCTGGCCTGTTGTCTAAAACTAAGATGCTCTATCTAGATGTATAAATTATCTTTTTTTTTATGAAAAAAGGGACGAGACGAGCATGACGTTCAGCTGATGGAAATTATCTCTGCCCATTACAATGTAGTGCCGCTCAGGATTCTTGAAAAACCCAAAAATTCTGAGCGGCACAACAATTGCGCTCGTCACCTTGAGACATAAGATGTTAAGTCTCATTTGCCCAGTAATTTCACTAGCTACGGCGCCCTTCAGACCGAAACACAGTAATGTTTACACATTACTGCTTCACGGCAGAAATAGGCGCCGTTGTGATACCCATAACCTAGCCGGCATCCTGTGCAAAGAAGCCTCCCACTGGTATCTAAGGGCTTTATATTAGGTTTTTCGGTTTGACCTAAATCGATTAATTACTTTGAATATGATCTGAAAGACCTCACAAAACGACCTAAGGCGAAACTCATTGGCATTGTTTTAAATACTAAATCAATATACTTTCAATGTCAGTATTTAAAACTAAGGCGTAGCGTAATGCAATAAAGTTCTGATCACGTTGCACTTGCGCTGAGGGATGAGGCTTAGTTAAAGAAGGAGTCCATAAAAGATCAATAACTCTATGAGCTGTGGTATTTGAAGTTCTTATGGGAGTTACGAACATACATGCAAAATAAAAATTATCACATTTTAGTCTTAGTTTTTCAATATATTTTTAAAATATATGAACTGTTTTATCTTCACCGATTGAAACATCAGTAAAGCCAACATTGGGCAAGCATCGGATTAAAGATCGCTGCCAGCAACAAAACCTCGTATAATTTTGTTACAAAACATATCTGATAGTTGTGTAGTGTATGATACGAGCTCGTTTGTTTCGCCATGACATAATTTATGGCAACATCGTCCCACCACGCCCATAATCCGCAAAAAACTGACAAATGGCAAGCAACACTTTCTGTTGACATATTTCTCACTAAAAGGTTCCTGACGAATGACTTTTGTTACAACGACCGTTTGTTATTTCTATCGCATATCTTTTACACTAAGATACTAACGGCCTTGTAAATAAACTTGGTATGAATTTATATTTGTGAATAAAACAAGAATATGCAAAATGTTTACAAATAGACATTTTGCCTAAGATTAGTAACGTTTCCCGCGTTTATTTGCAAGCCTGCCTGACATTCGGAAAACTTCAGAATTATCATTGTATTGACAGTGTTGTCAGCGATATAGTCAACGTTTTACATATTCTTGGTTTATTGTCTGTTAAAACTTTATAGTTTTATGCAATACTGTAGGATGCCCGCGACTTTGTACGCGAGGTTTGTTTAAGTGTGGCAAAATGGCTTTATGTCAGATGTTTGTTTTATAGAACTCTACCACATCAAAAATACCTAAATTTGTAGTTATTGTTATTATTAATTAACTATTTAAAAATCATCAGTATAATTCTTTGTATAATTATATAGATGTGTATTATCGCTAAAACAGCATAAAAACAATGTCAAAAAGATTATCTGACGAAATTAGCAAATCATTGACAAGTGTTCAATTTACAATCTTATTAATACATACATCACTAGTTGACATTAACACATTTTCATTAATAAGTATAACTTCAAAATGTAAACTTTATAATTCTGTATTTTCTAGTACAAAAAAAATTATTCATTAAAGACTAGTGATGTATTTTAATAAACCCTTTTACCCTTTTGGGCACAAAAAATAAATAAAATCAAGGTAAAGAAACAATTGATTACTTAAGAACATTGACAATACATTGTTTAACGTTTTGTAATCTCTGCTAAGTGTTTGTATGTTTTGTATTACTTATTCCAACTTAACTGTACTTGAAGCTGCTAAGCAGCCCTTAAGCTGATCATCAGGGATTTAAGCAAATTTTCTTTTTAACTTAGTTATCTTTATAAAAAATGGTAGAGTCTTAGAAGGGCTTTTTATCTAACTGCTTTTTTATAATTTTTATTTTTAAAATATGTTTGTTTTATAACAGCTTATAAAGTACAAACATATTTATTTTATATGACGATCCATATAGGCTTTTGGCACAGAGCTTGAAGTCCCGGCTTCGAATCCCCGTCGGAGCATACATTTATATATATTGAATATATCGTTATAGTAGGTACTTACAGGCTATGCCTAGCTTGGAAAGAAAATTTTTCTAAATGTGTGTCAATATTATTATTTTAATTTTTATGTAGGTACTGAATGTCGTATTTAAATTGGCACACCAACTTCCAAATATTGTAGAAAACTTAAAACCTTGTTTTAAACATATTTTAGTAATTACAGTGGCGTACTTTTATAATAAATAAACGGTGTGTAAGCATTAAAACGATTTCCAATTCCACACTACAGGAAACTATATTCAATAACAATAACTAGTTTTACAAAATTCAACCATTACCCGACGTAGATAGAACTGAATCATTAAAATTAGTTTAACGATGGAACAAAGACAACACCGTTCATCTCCCTCTTACTGGTCATTTTCTGCTCTATTTGTCTCTATCTAGAGTTAATGTGACACGAATGTCGCATGCTCCATTTGGTTGGCTCTATGCACGATAATTTTGTTATCTTACTTCGAGCGTAGTACGCTGATATTAAAATACCTTAAGTATATTTTCAAAAGGTAATATATTTTTATATTTCACGATGAAACATTATTAAAGATATATTTATTTACAACAGATCGTTACATCTATTGTACACTTAATCTTTTGAGGATTTTGGGTATTATTTACATATTAACTTGCTTTTCAGCATTTTTGTAGCAACAAAAAGAATGATAATGATTTTATTGCAACTTCTTCTCATCAAAACAACTTGATGACAGCATATAAAATAAATGCTTTAATAATACTTAAAACAAAGGGTTCATTGTACTTACAAAAATTATTAACATATTATATCACTTTGAAAATAATACTTACAAATTTATATATATAAATATAATAACACTTTTTTTTATTGCCACTCTTTTTACACAAATTATCTTGCCCCAAATTAGGCATATATAGCCTGTGTTATGGGTTGCAAGACAACGATTTACTTAATACAATATACTTACTTAAACATCCATGACTCGGAAACAAACATCCATATTCATCATATAAATGCTTGCACCTACCGGGATTCGAACCCGGGACCTCCAGCTTTGTAGGTAGGATCGCTAACCACTCGGCTATACAGGTCGTCGTCAGTCGTCGTTTTATGACAAGAGCTTTCTGAGAGTGAACGTTCCAACTATAAAAATTAGCCGTTTAGAAGATTAGCTTGATCAAAGAGCCTATTATAGACAGACAGAAACTGAAACACGTTGTTACAGCGATGGAACCATGTCATACTTAGGTCCTGCAAGCAGCCCTCAGTATACAACAATACTTATAATTAGTGATTTTTTGAAGTATCTGGTAACTTGACGTCACAAACATAGAGTTCCTGTCATAGATAATCCCGCATTATCTACACGAGTATATTATACTGTTAAGTGATAGTGCGATGCAGTCAAAGAAATTGGGCGTCTTTAATAGAGCACGGCAATACTTCAAGCCGGCCCACATTCTAGCGCTCTACAAAGCGCAGGTCCGGCCACACATGGAGTATTGCTGTCATCTCTGGTCTGGCGCACCCCAGTATCAGGTCGATCCATTTGACCGCGTGCAACGTAGAGCAGCTCGAATTATGGGGGACCCAGTGCTCTGTAACGGCTGGATCACTTGGTGTTGCGTAGAGAAGTCGCTTCATTGTGTGTCTTCTACCGCATTTATCATGGGGAGTGTTCCGAAGAGCTGTTTAACCTGATTCTTGCCGCCGAATTCCACCTTCGACGACACGCCACAAGTTAGGATATCATCCTCACCATCTGGATGTGTGGCGGTCCTACACAGGACGCTTTTCAAGGAGCTTTCTTCCACGTTCTACAAAGCTGTGGAATGAACTTCCTTGATACGACATGGGTTTGTTTTTTTAACAATATCAAACAAGAGATTGCCAATAGTCAAAATCTATACCAATATTATAAAGAGGTAAAATTTGTGCGGGTGTAGGGGGTAAAGTCTGGATCTACTGAATCGATTTTGAAAATTATGTTACCAATAGAAAGTCACATTATTTGTGAGTGTTATAGGCTTTATATAATAATCCGAAAAATGTAAAGTTTTTTTTGTGATAGTCGGATTTGCAAAGTGACTCAGAGAAAAAATGGTCAAACGAAATCGTTTCTTACCGACGCTGCCTTAACGATGATAGATATATTATGATTGTTTTGTTTATTATGTATGTGATATGATGATGTCATAAGATACATAATAGCTTTAAGGGTAAATGTATACACTTCTACAATAAAGTCCCAGCCACTGTTCAGGCATTATCTATAAATAAATTTAAATGTTTTATAAAAAAATGGCTCTGTCGTAAATCCTATTACTCCACTGCTGAATATCTAAATGATCGGACAGCCTGGGACTAGATTGTGATTATTTTATAGCGACTGTACAATATTGTATTTTTTTATTGAAAAGAGCGCAAAAAAAAGAATGCTGGGAGAGTTTCTTGCGCCGCTTCTTCTCTCTCAGAGCGCCATTTGTTTCCGAAGCGGTAGTAGTATCTAGTAGTATAAGAAATGACATCAAAAAGAATTCTAAAGGAATCAATTTTGAGAAAATAAATGCCTTTTATGCCTTTTATGTGGCAGCATTGAAACACCAACTAATATGGATACACTGGTAAATCCGGACGAAATCGCGCGTAACAACTAGTGTCAGATAAATGAACTTTGCATTTTGAGAGGCAATTTTTTTTCCATTTTAGAATAGTAAAGCACTTTATGTTATATTATAATTTTTTATACAAATTAAATAAATTACGTTGAGCAAACTCTACAGACAAGTATATGTCCTAAAATCTTTTTTTTAATTTATACGTCTAGATAGACAGCTGTGAAAGCTTTGAAAACAATTGAGGATGACAGTTAAATTCTATTTTGAGCAATGCCCGCACACTAACACAAAGTGACACACAAATCGCGAGTGCACGACGTAGCTTGTCACGCACACTAAAGTAATAAATTTTGCCTGTTTTCATCGGTTCTCTAGCAGCAAGAGGCTCTATCTAGACGTATAAATTATCTAAGTTTAAGGCTTTAAATGTATAGTTGAATCTAATTTAATTCACACAAGAACAATTTTGTTCGTAATAAATGGCTACAGAGGAGTCGACCACGCAAGTATGTGGTAACTGGTCGGTCTTCGAACTAAGTTGTCAACTTGAACGCTTCGTAGCTCCTAACTCGGCGACTTGTTAGCGTACACAGAAGTTTGTAGCGTGCCTACTAGGTTTACTGTTACAGACTGCATACTAAAGACGATTTTACACTAATTGTCGATGGTATTATGTAAAATATGTAAAATTCACTACTTTATTTTTTCTCCTTTAAATCTGTGATCGGCTTCACAAACCATTAACATTTAAATGAAACACTTTTTAATGGATTAAAATGCGTGTAATTCTAACTGTGATTTAAGTTCCTTTTTTATTATTATTTAAGCTATCCGGATGTTTCGTGACCTTTTCAGTGCACGTTTCCTTGAAGGCCGCGGTTGGTAGGAGTCGAGATAGTATTTGTCATAGTTGAGATTATTAAGTTTAGCGCCACTTGTTGCCCAGGAGGTGGTATTTGCTGTAGAAAGACGGTTTTTGGAGAAAAATACTGAAAAATTTTATTGAAATGTGCTTATGCTAGATGAGATAGATGTCTTCAAGATTTCTACTATTTGAAACTGTCTTTCCAACGACGAAGGTGTTTTTATTTACTGTAGGAAGTCCCATATGTCTTTTGAGTTTTCTACCACTAATTTTCTTCCTTACCTGTTAAGCAAGGTTATTTGCGTGTAGTATAAGTTGCTTATCCTCGCTCTATGCTCTACGAGTCATGTGTAATTAACTGGTAGGTGCATTTGTGATGACTTTGATATTTATTTCGGATTCTTTGCAGTATTTACATGTTTGAATTTTTTGTTGACCCTAAATCTCTATTCTATACGCCCAGATAGATTTAAGAATTATATATAACTTATCTATACGTACGTATATAAAATTTAGTTGAATTGCCTGTTTTTTATCTGATATGGCAAATTTCCGAAAGGTTTAACCTGATTTCGACGGGGTTTTTACACTATTTGTAAAAACCCCGTCGTATTAATTACACGCGACTTAATCCTTTGAAATGTGTTTTATTTAATACATGCTTAATAAAATATTGAAATCTTACCTTTGTGTGGCATTTTCCAAAAGGCCTCTGCCGCCGTGGTGGGCTCCCGCGGCGGCGCCACTT